>JAGFNQ010009585.1:0-97500 GCA_024364735.1 Boesenbergia rotunda
TGATAACACGATCTTCCGTGTGACACCACACACCATGTTATCTACAATGGAAAGTAATTGGACTTCGTGTATGTACTATTATAAACAAACATCTAGTGTAGTTGCGATTCTCTTTTCATAATAAAGATGTTCATATAAAGAAACTCATGTCTTTCAACATACACATCTTACAAAATTATCATCCACTAAGCTTTGCAAAACATCCTTCAATGACTGACTTATGACGATCTTTCTTTGGACTGAACTTCTCAAGCTCTTTAACATTGCTAATAGTTGATGGTCTCGTTATAAGCTTTCTTGTACCTCCTAATAATTGCTTTAACACTGCATCAAAATAAAAGTTTGGTGTTAGAGATTCTGGATAAATCTTAGAAGTTCACACAAAAAAACTAGGAAGAACTACACAGAACATTGCAGCTAACCAATTAGACATAAATAAGTATACTCCAGTATGATAAGCAAACCATGTTTAGAAATGTGATGACTGATTTTTCAATGTTTTCTGAAATTCATAAACTCTGAGCAAAATCTAGTTGTTTTTGCAGCAAAACACTATAGAATGGAGGGAAATAACATGTTTATTAACAATGAGTAGAGGTGCATAATCCGACAGTTCGACAGGCAGGGCAATAATTATGCTGGCAGAACAAAGACGCTCATCTGATATATTTAGAATCTTCTCCCTGACAACCAGGGTCAACTAATTCCTAATTTGAAAGCTAGCAAGAGGGAAGTGCAAGTCAACATCCCAGTCAATTCTGCCTCTCTTATTCCTCAAGAGTACTGTAAAAGTCTCCCGCTATGAACCAAGAGACATCTACTAGATCGCCTACATAATTCAATTCTTGAAAGAAATACTTCCAATCAACATCATTGTATCATAGACTAGTGTGAAGAATAATTCAGAGGATGACCACACACTATGCAACACTACTTTCATAGAAAATCACTCCTTACATCAAGCAAATCCTACCTCTTGAAAAATTATCTGATAGCCAGATCAAAAGGTACTGGCCTTGTGAATTATCTGTTAGACAAAACCTCAATAGTTTTGTTTCTGGGTGATCCCGGGCCAGCTTGCATGTAGCCTGGCCTGGCAGCCTGGCAGTCTGACGCCTAGTCAGAAGGAAGATGGTTAGGGGGCTGGAAAGGCCCGTTGGATCGGGGTCGCATGGGTTAGGGCCTTCGATCGGATGTGTGGCGGCCCGCGCTCCTCGGAATCGATATGGCCCAAGATCAGTCGCCCCTCCAGGTTTGGCTCCCCTACGACGCGTGGCGGACCACGCTCTGGGGGTAAGCCCGAACCGGAGGAGGTGTTACTGAAGGCCTCGTTGCTTAGTACCCCCAGTCGGCATCCTTATAGGCCCTCAGCCGGCCTCATTACTTAGCCCAATCGGCACCCTCATAGGCCCTCAGCCGGCCTCGCTACTTAGGGCCCCAGTCGGCACCCTCATAGGCCCTCAGCCGACCTCGTCATGTAGTGCCCCAGTCGGCACTCTTATAGGCCCTCAGTCGGCCCTAGCAGACACAGCCACTCCCTGACACCAAATTACCAGAAGCTGTACGGGGTCGGTGCAGGACTGAAGTCATACTGGTCTCAAACGACGGATATCACGCTGAGGTATTGATCTTCCTGCCATACCCTGTCCCCCCGTACTGCGACCACCTACACTGGTGTCAGGCCGAGCGGCGTCTATCTGCACCAGACATTAAGTTGACAGTGCCCCTTTCCTTAATACAGTATGTGTCACTTTATCCTGCCACCTCTGGGCATGCATCACCTTATCCTTGCTATATGATAGCAAGTGGCATGCGGGGCAGGAACTGTCAGCTTCCCCGGCTATATAAGCCTTCACACTCCGCATCTCTCAGGTACGTGCAATAGTGCAATTCTATAGTGTTCTATTGCTTTCCATCGCCACCGTCGAGCACTGACTTGATCGTCAGAGTGCCTGGCCGGGGACTTTTCCTAGCGGGTTCTAACGGTCTCTGTCTTGCAGGCTAGAAGCGATCCGGCTCGGTAGACCACCTCAGCGACTTCGTGCTCCCCAGAGGTTCACTCAGCGGTAGGGGTGTCCACCTCGCTTCGCGACAGGATCAAATTTGGCGCTAGAAGGAGGGACACCAGCAGCCTGATCGGAAGTGAAGATGACAGACCCTAACCCGTTCACGGTGGAGGTCTCCCGTGAGGAGTACAAGGTCTTAATGGCTACGCGAGCTCAGCAGAGGGCTTCTCAAAGGCCCTCACAAGCGGCCAGTCAAGGGCCTCAAGGCCCAGAGCCAGTGGTACATAGGCCTTCTGGAGGGCAAGGAAGGCCCGCTCGGCCTGAGGGCGGTTCTGCACCTCCTCCGGCAGTTGTCCCCTGAGGTCCAAGTGAGGATGCCCATTCTGTGTCTAAAGAAGCCTCAGTGTCCAACCCGGTGCACGGGAGGCGACCGGACAAGGGAAAGGCCCCAGCTGACCCCGCTTCATCTGCATTGGTACGCAGTCCTTTTGCTCTTTGGGTCCTGGAGGACCTAGTCCCCCGACACCTCCGTTTCTTTACTGTCCCCAAGTATGCGGGGGCCACGGATCCGGAGGAGCATTTGATGAAGTTTGAGAGTGCGGCTCTGCTTCATCAGTATCCGGAAGGCATCAAGTGTCGAGCCTTCCTGACAACTCTCTCTGGCACAGCCTAGAGATGGTTCGACAGACTCCCCGAGGGGTCGATCACGAGCTTTGAGGAGCTCAAAAGAGTGTTCCTACATCACTTTGCTAGCAGTCGATGACACCACAGGACGAGCCTTAATCTGTTCGCCCTGAATCAAGGCCTGAAGGAAACCGTCAAGGCCTACATCAAAAGGTTCAATGGTGTGGCAATAGATGTGCCAATCGCCACCCAGGAGGTCATGGTCAGCGCTTTCTCCTAGGGCTTACAGGATGGGGAGTTTTTTTGCTCGTTGATCATGAAGCCTCCGAAGGACTTCGACAACCTTCTCGGCAAGGCTGTCAAATATATCAATGTGGAGGAAGCGCAGACCGCCCACAAGAAAGAGTCGGCCGCTCCCGCACCTCCAAACCCCATGCCGAATGCTAGACCCCCGGGTGGGCCTATTCGCAGCCCACGTCGACCTGCCTAGCGTGCAGGAATGGAGCGGCGCCATGTACAGCAGGTGGCCCAAGGGTGTTTCTCCGCCAGATGGAGGTCATACTGCACCTTCCACCAAAGCCACGGCCATGCTACCAAGGAGTTCCGCCAAGCTGGTCAGGGCCGAGCCCCTGCCCCTAGGGGACGAGGACGATAGACACCTCCCGGACGGGGTGCAGGTCACGGCGGCCGAATGTCGACCCAGCTGTCGAGGAGCTGCGAGGAAACCCCCCAGCTGCCTGTAATCTCTTCCCTCAGGGGAACCGGGCTGGGGACGAGGAGATGGAGGAAGAGCAGGCCAACCAGCAGAACGTCGTCCGAGGAGGCGTGAATGTCATCTCGGGCGGACCAACAGGAGGAGACTCCAACCGCGCCAGGAAGGCGCAGGTGCGCCGGCTGGAGATTCACCAAGTCGACACCAGTGCGGCCTAGGCGGTGGGGCCACAGATCAGCTTTGGGCCGCAGGACCTGTAGGGGCTGGAGGTCCCGCACGATGACGCGTTGGTCATCACAGCCATCATCTCTAACTATCAAGTCCACCGCACCATAGTGGACACTGGCAGCTCGGTCAACATACTATACAAGAGAGCATTCGTTCAGCTCCAGATCGAGAGGTCCCAGCTGGACCTGGTAATAACCCTGTTGTTCGGTTTTACGGGGAACCAAGTGCAGCCTATCAGTCAGATCCGACTGGCCATCTCCTTGGGCGAGGAACCGCTGAAGAGGACTCGATGGTCCACTTTCTTGGTGGTGGATGCTCCCTCGTCCTACAAAGCGATTTTGCGCCGACCGTCCCTCAACGAGTTTCGAGCCGTCGCCTCCACCTTTTACCTGAAGGTCAAGTTCCCAGTCGGGGACAAGGTGGGAGAAGTTAAGGGCGACCAAAGAGTGGCCCGGAGATGCTATGTGGACGACGTCCAGGTAGAGAGTCGCAAGGCTCCGCGTCCTTTCCCTGATTGCAACATGGTCCAAGCCTCCCCTTGGTCTGAGTTGCATGAAGATAAGGAGGAGGTGCAGCTCCTCCCAGATCGAGAGGATGCCCGAGTCAGGATAGCAGCAGGGTTGCCCGAGGAACTGAAGAAGCCCCTACTGGAATGCTTGGCTCGAAACCAAGATGTTTTCGCCTGGTCAGTCAGAGAACTGAGAGGCGTTCGACCGGAGGTGGCGGAACACCGCCTCCATGTATATCCCCATGCTTGGCCCGTGAAACAGAGAAAGCGGGACTTCAGCAATGAGCAAAATAAGGCGATCCGAGCCGAAATCGAGAGGCTGATGGAGGCTGGGAACATCCGAGAGGTGTAATTCCCAGCCTGGCTGGCCAACGCGGTGCTGGTGCCCAAGCCAGACAATAAGCGGCGGATTTGCATCGACTTTCGGGACCTCAACAGGGCCTGCCCAAAGGATTGCTATCCCTTGCCTCGGATCGACCAGATGGTGGACTCGACCACTGGCAGCGAGTTCATCTCCATGTTGGATGCTTACCAGGGGTATCATCAAGTACCCCTGGCCGTCGAGGAACAGGAGAAGGTTAGCTTCATCATGGCAGACGGTACCTACTGCTACTCCGTCATGCCGTTCAGATTGAAGAACGCTGGGGCCACCTACCAGCGCATGATGAATAAAGTCTTTCGATCTCAGATCAGAAGAAATGTTGAAGTATATGTGGACGACATCCTCATCAAGTCCACCCGAGCCGAGGACTTGGTGACGGATGTCGAGGAGACCTGTCAGACGCTGCGGAGGTACGGGCTCAAGTTGAACCCGACCAAGTGTCTTTTTGGCACCCGGAGTGGGAAATTCCTGGGATACATCATGACCGAGCGAGGCATCGAGGCCAATCCCAGCAAGGTCAAAGCTCTACTGGATATGCCCCCGCCTAGAAATCTCCAAGAGGCACAGCGACTCACAGGGCGAATCACAGCCCTATCTCGATTTATCTCCCGATTGGCTGAACGAGGGTTGCCTTTCTTCAAAATGCTCCGCAAGGCCACTAAATTCCAGTGGGACGCCGAATGTGACAAGGCGATCGAAGAACTGAAGGCCTACCTTGCCGAGTTGCCCGTGATGGCTAAACCAGAGGTCGGGGAAACCCTGTATGTTTATTTGGCTACGTCGGCTGACTCAGTCAGCATGGTGTTAGCTAAGCAAGAAGCAAACGAACAGCAGCTAGTGTACTTATTTGCCCATTTATTAAAGGGAGCTGAGTGCCGCTATACGACGCTCGAGAGGTTGATGTATGTACTCTTGTTGGGCGCACGGAGGCTCTGACCTTACTTCCTAGCACACCCTATTGTGGTGCTGACAAACAGCAACTTGGGTCGAGTGGCATCTAACCCTGAAGCATCAGGGCGGCTGATTAAATGGACCACCGAGCTGAGCGAGTATGACATTCAGTATCAACCTCGGCCAGCCATCAAGGCTCAGGCCCTCGCCGATTTCTTAAGTGAGCTGCATTCGGACAAAATTGAGGAAGCATGGCAAATATATGTGGATGGTTCGGCAGTCCGGTCGGGGAGTGGGATCGGCATTCTGATGATCTCCCCAAGTGGAGAACAAATGCACCTGTCTGTTCGACTGGAGTATCACGCCACGAATAATGAGGCCGAGTATGAGGCCCTCATATCCAGATTGCAGGCCTCCAAGCATGTAGGGGCTACCCGGGTGGTGCTCTACTCAGACTCCCAACTGGTTACACAGTAGGTCGCCGGGCGATTCGAGGTCAACAGCGATAGGCTGCAGGCCTTCATCGAGGCTTATGAGAAGCTGAAGGCTGAATTCAAAGAAGTGCAAGTAAGGAAGATCCCACGGGAGGATAACTTTAAGGCAGATGAATTGGCTATCTAGCCAGCTCAGTCGGCTCTTGAGTACTTCCCCAGGCGGGTGGCCCGGCATTGCTAATCATGCAGATAGAGAGACAAGCTGACTTGGAGTTGGAGTCAGACTGGCGAACTCCCATCATTGCCTACCTTACAAGGGGAGTCTTGTCGTCTGATCGAGAAGAAGCACGGTGGCTCAAAAAGCATGTAGCTCGGTACACCATGGTCGGCGACGTATTATACAAGAGGTCATTTTTCCGACCTCTCCTCAAGTGCCTAAGTGAGGAGGATGCGAACTATGTACTGAGGGAAATTCATTTCGGGATCTGTGGAAATCACGCCGGGGCTCGCGCGACAGATCGGAAGGCACTGATGTCGGGCTATTATTGGTTGACTCTACAGAAGGACGCCAAGGAGCTGGTTGCCACCTGCTTGTCCTGCCAAAAGCATCAATGCCTACCACATCGACCCACAGAGGCAATGAAAGCATCGGTGGTCTCCTGCCCTTTTGATCAGTGGGGCATGGACATAGTGGGAACATTCCCGACTGCCGCCGCTCAGAAGAAATATTTGTTGGTAGTCATCGACTACTTTTCCAAATGGATAGAGACTGAGGCTTTATCACGTCTCACTGAGCAGGCGGTGATGAAGTTCTTGTGGCAGGACATACTATGCCGATACGGAATCCCACACAAGCTTGTCTCAGACAATGGAAGGCAGTTCCAGGGGCGGAGGATACAAGAATGGTGCGCGAAGTACAATATCAAGAAGGCCTTCACCTCAGTAGCTTATCCTCAAAGCAATGGCCAAGCGGAAGTGGCCAATCAAGAGATCCTTAGAGGGTTAAAGACCAAGCTAGACCACGTCGGTGGAACGTGGGTGGAGGAGCTCCCGAGCATCCTGTGGGCCCTGTGGACCACGATCAAAGAAACAATGTGATGCACACCTTTCCAGCTAGTCTATGGGAGTGAAGCAATAATCCCAGTCGAGGTCAGATGTGAATCAGACCGGCGGGCGGCTGATAACGCTCGCGTGTCGCACCCCGAGTATCAAATACAATTATAGTATCGAACTCCTCTACACTAATGTAGCATAGAGTAACTCAAGTCGTCTCCCAACGAATGTAGTCGGTACATGATAATTCTCAGGATAGTATGTTATTGCTTTTGGGATTTTTGATATCAAACTGGGTTTTGGATTTGAAGATTAAGACTACGAAAAGAAATGACAAAGCAGGTATGAATTCTAATCCTAATTAATGAAAGACAATGCGAGTAAAGAAGATCTATTGTAATCTAAACTATACTTGCAAGAATTAAAAGCAACATAACGTAGAGCAATTAACAAAACCTAGACTAGTCAAACATAATTGCATCCAAATAAAAATAAGAGCTCAAAGCAATATTAAAAGAAGCAAGACAAGCAAGAATTAAGTCAAACAAAACACATGGAATTAAACCTAACTTATAGAAGTATTTTGTCGAACAACTTGTAAGCATGAATCAAAATAACAAAGGTGCGTGCAATTTGAAATGGGAAAATTCATCAATTACAAGCATTCAACATAAGGTTCACTCCAATACATCAAAACATCAATTAGAAACAATCAACACACAAAACAATCAAGAACCCAATCAAGTTGAAACACGCAGATTGTTGCTGATGAAGGAATTGTTGTCGAATGAAGAACAGAGCTGTGAAGGAATTGATCTGCTAGAAATGCTGTAAAGAAGATAAAACTGCGAAGGGACTGAATTTAGAAAATGATGTTGCTGTGCTGCTTGAAATCTGCTGCCGGATTGAAATCTGCTAGAATTGAAACAGTGAAGAGGAAACTGCAAAGAAGAAAGTTGTGAAGAGGAAATTGCTGAAGAATTGCTGTAAAAGACTTGCTGTAAAGAAAAGCTACGAAAGAAATTGTTGTAAAGAAAGAAATGGCAAGAAATTTCTGTAAAGGGAGGAACGGCTGTCGGCGGTGGAGTCGATCGTCAGCTAGAGTCGGAACCCCTGGCTCTAGCTGTGTGAAGGCGTTGATGGAGAAGAGTGGATGGAGTTGATCGGATCGAGTCGGGAACCCCTCAAACTGCGATCGATCGAAGCTTCGGCCGACTAAGGTTGAAACCCCTAACCCTAGCTTGCGGCGGCGATGAAGATGGTGGAAAAGAAGAAGGTGGCGATGATGAACTCCGGCCGGCCCTTGGTGGAGGTGGAGAGGTCGAGTGAGACGGGAACCCCTCGTCTCAGCCGCCTCTCCCCGATCGCCCTCGTGTGGAGAAGATGGTGTCGAGAGGATAATCCCTAGCTGTGTGGGATCGGCTCACTTTTGTTCTCGGCTTCAGTGGTTCGATTAGCTTGCGCTTGAGTTTGGCTCAGTCAGTTTGGTTCAGTCAAGCCAAGCAGCTTCGGTTCAGTCCAACTCAGGTTCAGCCCAATTTCAACTCAGCTCAGCCTTTGGGTTCGGTTCAGCCCAGCCAAGCAATTGAGTTAACCCAGCTTTTGGGTTCAGCAATAGGATGGAAGCAACAGACGGCTAAGATCAATCTGACTTCATCCAACGGTCGGATCTCTTCAGATCTGAACCAAACTCCACAGATCTCAATCAATGGTCCTGATCTACCTGTCCCCAGCTCGGATTAACCAGATCAGTGGTGGATGGTCCAAATCTTCCTTTTTCTTGAATGGATGGTCTAGAACATCTTGAGCTCGATCCAACGGTCAGATTACTTCTGATTTGGCTGAAATTTTCAGATCATGATCTATGGTCATGATTGATTCCATCTTGAACTCAGATTGGCTAGAAGTTGACCGATAGCTCAGATCTAGCCGTTTCTAGAATGGACGACTCCTAATAATCCGATGCTTGATCCCTTTGATCTGGATCCAATGCTGACTCAAGTCTGACCCGATTTGATCTAGGTCCATGATCAATTGAAGCCTACAGAATGATATTCAAATTTAGTGCCAAAAATATCCCAAATATACAAAGATTAGAATTAAAAGCCAAAATGAAGAGAATACATGAAACCTAATACAATTGCAAACTTAAGCATATAAAATATGGATCAAACATGGATTTTAGATCCGAAAATAATCAACAAAATGATGGTTATCGACGGCCTATGACGAGGATAACTCGAAAAGAAGGCGACTGGAGCTGGACCTGGTCGACGAAATTCGAGACAAAGCAGCTGCTCGGATGTTCTCTTATCGGTAGAAGATGAAACAGAAGTATGATCGGAAGGTACTGTCGAGGACATTCCAGGTCAGGGACCTAGTCTGGAAGAGGGGCAAGCCTGTCGGAGAAGGAAGTAAGCTGGAGCCGTAGTAGGGAGGACCCTTCAATGTTATTCAGAAGCTCGCTCAGGGGATTATTATTTAGAGAATGAGAAGGGAAAGAGGTTGGATCGACCCTGGAGTGCGATCCACCTTCAGCCCTATCGGGCTGCTGAGTGAGAGACTATAATGTAAATGTAAAGCACTCGTAATAGTGGAAAAACATGGTCCTCACCCCGCTCGCTGATGCTCCAGACTCTCAAGCTATTTATCCCGCGGCTCGGCTGCTCAGTAAGACGTGTGGCGTCCCACGCTCCCTGAGTCTTGCCCGACCGTGTGCACCATTTATCCCGCGGCTCGACTGCTCAGTAAGACGCGTGGCATCCCACGCACCCTGAGTCTTCCCCGACTGTGTGTGCTATTTATCCCGCGGCTCGGCTACTCAGTAAGACGCGTGGCATCCCACGCTCCCTGAGTCTTGCCCGACCGTGTGTGCTATTTATCCTGCGGCTCGGCTGCTCAGTAAGACGCGTGGCGTCCCACGCTCCCTGAGTCTTGCCCGACTGTGTGTGCTATTTATCTCGCCGCTCGGCTGCTCAGTAAGACGCGTGGCAGCCCACGCTCCCTGAGTCTTGCCCGACCGTGTGTGCTATTTATCCCGTGGCTCGGCTGCTCAGTAAGATGTGTGGCATCCCACGCTCCTTGAGTCTTGCCCAACCGTGTGCGCCATTTATCCGGTGGCTCGGCTGCTCAGTAAGACGCGTGGCGTCCCACGCTCCCTGAGTCTTGCCCGATCGTGTGTGCTATTTATCCCGTGGCTCTGCTACTCAGTAAGACGTGTGGCATCCCACGATCCCTGAGTCTTGCCCGACCGTGTGCGCCATTTATCCCGCGGCTCGGCTGCTCAATAAGACGCGTGGCGTCCCACGCTCCCTGAGTCTTGCCAGACCGTGTGTGCCATTTATCCTGCGGCTCGGCTGCTCAATAAGACGCGTGGTCACGCGATCTATGAAGAAAATTACCAGGAAAACGATGAAGAAATGATGCAGAAATGAAGAACTGAAGGAAACCGACTACTCCGCAATCTGCGACTATGGGACCACCACGAGTGAAAGAGGGAATTCCCAATTTAAATCCTCTATTCAATTTTGAACGGCTGAGATCTTCTTCGCTGCATCTGATGGTCGGAGCTGCTCTGATCAAGCCCCAAACCTTCCAGATCTTGATCTGTGGCTCTGATCTATTCCTCCTTGGCTTGGATCAATCAGATCTGCGGCGGATTGCTCAGATCTTCCCTTCTCTTGAATGGATGGTCGAAACTTCACTTAAGCTTTATTCGACGGTCAGATGGGCTCTGAATGGGTTCAAACTTTCAGATCTTGATCTATGGTCATGATTAGGCCTATCTTGAGCTCGGATTGATCAGAAGTTGATGAATAGCTCAGATCTAGCCGTTTCTTGATTGGACGGCTAATATTAATCCGATGCTTGATCTCCTTGATCCGGATCCAATTCTGGCTCAAGTCTGACCCAATCTGATCTAGGTCCATGATCATTTGAAGCCTACAAAATTAGATTCACATTTTAGTGCCAAAATATCTCAAATATATAAAGATTTGAATCAAAAGCTAAAATAGAGATAATTCATGAAACCTTAAGTAAATGCAAACTTAAGCATATAAAAGTGGATCAAAACATGGATTTGAGAGCCTAAATTTATCAACAAAATGGTAATTATCAATGCGTCACTGGCGCAAACATCCAAACCCTCCTGGACGAGGTAGAAGAAGAGGAAGAGTTAAAATACCTAAAAAAAACTAAAAGGGGGGCTATTTTGAATTTACCAAGAGCAGAGGGGCAAGGGGCAAGAAAGACAAATCATTTATAAGTTTTAGGTCTCACCTTTTCCTTGCGCCGTAGCCAACACCAATCCTTTCCTCTCTTCTTCATTCTCTTCATTGCAAGCCCTAAGTCGCAGCCAAGCGATCTTAGCGCATCGACTTCCTCTTCTTCTTCGATCTCATGGGTTTCAACTCGTGATCTTCTTCCTCCGGCTTCTGTCTTCGTCGAGCCCTACGGTGTGCGATCGATCAGGGTCACGGAGCGATGAGTTCTGCTCCTTTTCTGACCTCGCCGGAGCGAGACCTTGCTGATCTTCTTTTTCCCTCTCGACTACTGGTGAGTCCCTTACCTTGATCGCGTATCTGATTTGGTGAGGGTAGTTGATTCGATTTGATGGAGATCTGAGGGTTGATGCTTGGTTCCAGGTGGTGCTTGGTTCTTGATCTCTTTTGCTCGGCTACTGGGATCGCCGAATTAGAACAGGGGACGCCGGTGACATCTGAGGTAAGGAGCAAAGTGTCGGTTGCTTAAGTTAGGGTTCCGTTGGTTCTTATTGTCTTCTGATCTGAGATTAGGATAAGGATCTGCGATGTTCTAATTTTTCGATTTCCCTTATGGTTCTTGATCTATGAATGAATGGGAATTGTTATGCGTATTTGGTCTGCACCATCCTTGCTATGGTCGAGAGATTAGAGAAGGTGTAGGTTCTGTTCTTGTTGTGTTAGATATGTAGATGCCGTATTTGGTCGGTTATGGGGCATGTCTTTGTTTTGTTAGTTCTTTCCTTCTGCCGTGAGGTTTAGCTTGGTCGAGAATTGGAGGTTTGTTTCTTGATCTGTAGTGGTGATGGGTTGCATTCCATTTGTGTTGATTTACTTCCGTTTGATCGGATCACTTAGAGCAGGGTAAGTTAATTGAATTGCTATTGTATCATTATTTTTGTAAATGGTTGTGGTGCTGTGTCCCTGCCGAGAGCAACACGGGATTAGGGATAGTTTAGCATAGCTTAAATTTTCTTAATCCCATGCTTACACTAAGGCCTGAATTAGGGGGTTCATTTGGTTAGGAAGTTAGGGTTTAATTTGGGGATTAATTAATGGTAATTAACCCTAATTAATAAAGGTGTTAATTAGGATTATTGTTAGGATTAATCCTAATAAATTAGAAGTTATATTTGGCTAAGTGATTGTGTATTTGATGCAGGATACTGAGTGTCGCGGCTATCGTCGTCGCGGCTATTATTTTTGGACGGGGGGTTCTCGAGCCTGGACTTCTTTATATCGAGGCGGGTACCTTTACTATGCATAGTTAGATATGATAGTAGTAGGGATATTGTTAGTTTTATTCCTGTACTATGTTTCGGCACTTGCTATATGCTTAGCTGATTACTGTTTACTGTTCCATACTATGGGTTTATTGGATCTGCGACATATACCTTATACCTTACGCTAGGATTTAGGTATTGGTGCATACCGGTTATCTGGACTACTGCATATCATGTAGATGACAGCAGGGATAGATAGTGGATGATGCATGGGATAGTGACATGCATCATTATTGCACGTAGCATAGGGGACGACCTTTGACTCCCTGGAGGTTGAGATGGGCCGTCGTACTTGCTACTCGTGTAGGGGCATATGTAGGCGACCTTTGACTCCCCTAGTGGTTGAGATGGGCCGTCAGACCTGCCACATGACCTGTCGTGTAGCCCCGTTGGCGGACCCGGGCCTGCAGCAGGTCCCCTACCTATCCGATGATAGCGAGGGACGTTTAGAGCGTTACTTCACCCGATGGTGGGGTACGTTTATGGTCTCCGACCCTACCCATTCGGTCTCGCGTGTACCGCCTCATAGACCGTCTGTTCGTGCAGGGAAGACCAGGTCAGAGCCCTACCCACTCGGTTCGCGTGCTTCCGCGACCTATACCGACTGGCGTTAGGGGTGACCCATGTTGTATCATGAGCATGCTCTGCATTTCTGCACTTGGTTGTGTTTGCCGCACTTGATTGCCGCACATGGTTGACATGCATACTACTGGGTTTGGATCGACGCAGGTAAGTATGTAGTTCCTTTACTGCTTATGGTTCAGTTCTGCATTTCTTTTTACTGCAGTTATCTTCAGTATTGTGACAGATAGATGGACGGTGACTTACTGCTAGTATTTCTTCCTGTGCATATTAGATTGTATTCGCTGAGTTCTTAGGACTCATCCCGTTAGCCCTGTTTTTATCTTTTCAGGATGATCGTCTGGATTGCCCAGCAGCCTATCCCAGTTCAGGTGTCTCCGAGACGATTTCCGCAGGGTTTCTGTGTTTTGGTTGTGGTACATGTTGGTACCCTTTCCTTTTATACGTTTGGTTTCTTTTCACTTTCGCTGTCATATGTTGTGCACTGTTGTGACTTCCATTTTTACGGCAGTATAGTTGTACTTTTGCGTGCCATGGAGGTCCCGATTTTGTTTTGGTTTTGTCGTAAGTCGTACCGGTATGCAGCTTTGTCGTCGTTTTCATTTTCGCTTTGTACAGTCGCTTGTTCCAGCCCTATAGGCTGCGGTACAAGCAGGCAGAGGTAGTCGTGGTGATTAGGTTTTTGGATTGTCCGCCGGGACGAGGGAGTAGCTGTCCGGTCGGTATCGGACGAGCGGCTCCTCGGGGCGTGACATGTCTATGGGGAGTGTCTCACATCAATGTGCTTTGTCCTCTTATGAAACATCTGATCCTTCGTGAGAAAAATGACACTCTGACTATCACAAAAGACTGTTGTAATCTGCAAATCTTCGTTAAGCTCACTGAAGAGTCCTTTCAACCAAATAGCTTCCTTATAAGCTTCTTGTAAGTGATCTTCTTTTATCAATGTCACCTTGTGATGGGAACATCACCTATTACTGTAGATCCCTGCAGAACATATAAACTGGTGGTTCTCCTTAGTCCCTTCATCATAATAAGAGACCCTTTACTGACCTTCACAGCTCTACCTTCACCAGTATACGTACTTGTACCATTTAGAATCAAGAATACTCAAAGAGATCATATTTCTCTTCAAATCAGGGACGTGCCTCACATTACCAAGTGTCCGAATGGCAACATTAATCATCTTAATTCTGACCGTACCAATACCAGCGATTCTGCAGGATGCATTATTGTCCATCAAAATGGCACTACTCGAAACTGTTTCATATGTTGAAAATCAGTCCCGATTGGGACGCATATGAAATGTACAACCAGAATTAAAAATTCATTCCTCACTCTGCTTTAAATCAGCATTAGATACAACGAGAAGTTCACCATCATTGTAATTTTCGACAACATCAGCCTCACCAGACTTCTCTGATTGTTTTCCCCTCGAATTTTCACCTGCCCTTTTATTCTTATTCTGCAACTTGTAACATTCTAATTTAATGTGACCCTTCTTCTTACAATAATTACAGATCTTATCGCTATTTCTGGATTTCGACCTGCCCCTGATATTACCATCAGAGTCTTCCTCCTAAGTTCTTCCTCGAATAATAAGACCCTCACCCTGAGCCTCAGATCCTTCGACAAGCTGCTTCATTTTCTCTTTTAAAAATAATGAATCATAAACTTCATTCAAAGTAAGAGTATCACAACTATATAAAATAGTATCTCTAAAAGCTGTATATGACGAAGGTAAATAACACAGTAAGATCAATGCGTCATATTTGACCTCCAAAGCCTTTAGGTCAGAGACGATTTCCTTAAACACGGTCAAATGATCTCTTAACGACGTACCTTCTGTCATGCGATGAGAATACAAACGTTGTTTCAGACCCAGTTTGCTCGTAAGACTTTTTCTCATGCACAACTGCTCCAATTTTAGCCATAGTGCAGCAGTGAATTATCCTTTAAAATCTCATTCGATAGGTGAAGGTAAATCTGAGATAGGGCTTTTTGATTCTTACGTTCCTTTTCCTCCTTTGTCCATGTCGAGGGCATGTTATCTATTCCGAATAGTGCGTCATCCAAGTCCAGATGCGCTAGTACCGCTCGCATCTTAACTTGCCACAGCGTAAACCTGGTGTTGCGATCCATAAGCGGAATATCATACTTCATGCTTGCTGTTGTCATTAATCCTGGTTGAAATCTTCAAAACCAACCTTGCTCTGATACCACTTGTAACAAGATTAGTACGAAAAACGACAACAAGAACAATAGATAACACACCAAATTTACGTGGAAAACCCTTGACGGAAAAAACCATGGACAGAGGAGGAAAAATCACTATGAACGATGGAATACAAAGTCGGCGGCTCTGATAAAGTAAAGAGAAGTAGAGAGAAAAAAAGAGGTAGAGAAAAATAAAGAAGAGATAATCAAATAACTTTCTTGATTGATAAAACTTGTCCATGAGATATATAATTTATAGAGACCTTAGGATATTTAGATAAATAAAAAATTAATAACGAAACTGTTAATTAACAGATTTATAAAGAATCTGTTAATTAACATATTAATAAGAAAAATATCTAATAATAAATTAACGGATTAAACTGAATTCGGGTCATCAAACTCGTACACTATTCCTACATAAGAGACCAATGACTAATGTATACGGTATTGTCATATTGAGATTTAAAGGTTAAAATTTGATAAAGTTAATACCCGCTCTCTCCATGCGCTATCCACGATATCTAGGTTATAACCCATGTGATTTACCTCCTCTGTGTTGGGTGCGAGATGAGTTGATGGGGGCGCTGAGGTGAGCAAATCGTTTTTTGTCATCTTGTAATATAATTATAACCGTGCTATAATGAAATGTTAGACGGTTGAACTATTCATTATGAATACTTTCTAATTTATTTAGTAGTCAATGGAAAATTTCGATACCATCAAGCCGATACACAAATATATATAATTTGACGGTAAAGTTGCTTTAAATCCCTAATGGGGAGTTAAACTTTGCCTTCACTCCCCACACAAGTTTTTGTTTATTTTTACTCCCTAATTGAACTGAGTATAAAAGGGTAAAAATTGAGTATATATCAGTGAAAACTGAGTATAAAAGAGTGAAACTTGAGTATAAAAGAGTGAAAATTGAGTACAGGGTTATTGATGTGGTGGATGCAAACTGCCATACTCAGTTTTCTAACTTTTATACTCAATTTTCTTCAAATAATACTCACCAAACATCACATCAGGGACTGCATGCAAAGAAATGTTTGGGTAGGGATTGCAAGCAAAGTTGACTTGGTAAATAGAGAATTTAGGAAAATTTACCCATAATTTAACGTGTTTCAAAATAACCAAGTAAATTTATGAATTATTTTACAGAGACGAGAAAGATTTTAAGAACCCTGACCACAGTTTACTATTAGCTGGAAAACAAATAAATAACAGTTTTTAAATGAAATTGTATTTATTAGAAGGGCCAAAAGCCTCATGTTTATTTGTTTAATTAGTCACTTACTCATTCCCCGACGCAACCGCGTCTGTATTAAGCAGCACGTCGTCGACTCGTCTCCCTCTCCAGAAACTATTGCGAAATGGCAAAAGAGGGGAAATTGTGCTAAATGGACCGTTTCATAGGGGCTTTCTGGTAAATATTGACCTGTTGAGGATCGGATTGTATATCTATATATACGTTGGTGTCATTGCCGAGAAAGCAGTACGCTTTCCGCCATCCGCCTCCCCTTCACTGGTTCTCCGTTGCCGTCGTCGACGAGATACCTGTGCTGGTCTCCGATTCCTTTGGTTCAGGGTTTCGTGGAGGACGAGGAGATCGGAGATGGGGCAGCAGTCGTTGATCTACAGCTTCGCGGCGCGGGGGACGGTGATTTTGGCGGAGTACACGGAGTTCCAGGGCAACTTCAGCAGCATCGCCGTGCAGTTCCTTCAGAAGCTCCCTGCCAGTAATAATCGTTTCGTCTACATCTGTGACGGCCACACCTTTAATTACCTTGTCGAGGATGGATACAGTGAGTCTCTCGTATCGGTTGCTTCCCTGTTTCTTTGATCCATCTGATTTGGCTTCTCGTGGTGGTCTGTCAATGAGAATAGTGGCTATTTTTAGTCAACTTATTTTTATTTTCAGGATCTTCTCTGCAAGATTCTTGTTGATCTGCCATTAGTTTTGGTTTTCAATCGTGTTAGGCAATTGCTTGGGTCATGATCGTGGATGCTATTGAACTAATGAATTTTTGATCGTTTAAGATCTCTTACAAACAAGATCGCATAACCTTTTCAATTGTTAATCTGTCTAATTGGGGATTTTGTTTGATTGAAAACCTAGTCAAAGGCGTCAGCTGCTTGCAATTCTTTGTTCTTTTTTTTTTCTAATCGACTTTTCTAGGGTAGAGGCGAAGAGCATTAACAGATATTGGACGTATTCGATTATCACAAAATCCAAAAAAAGGGGTAAAAGAAAGAGAATAAAAAGTGATTAAAAAAGACATAGCCTCGAACTGAGTATCGATCAATCCATATTCCTCTTTGTGAACTATTCTTGTTTCTGGGTTTTCTCCAGTACACATAAGTAAAAGCATAGTGTTTCTTGGATTCTAGCTTGTATTTTCTCGATCAAAAATTTGATTAGGTAATATCTCCATGTTGGCAGACGAATCGTGGTATACTAGTACTGTTACATACCAGGACATCCTGATTCTTCTCATTGTTTTGTATTACTGCGTGATAAAATGGTCATCTTATGTAACTTTTGCCCATTCCCCTGTCTCTTCCCCTAAATTTTGATACATAAGATGGTTAAGATATTTATTTAATTGGTTTACGGAATACATAGTATTCGTTGTTAGCTTTGATCCGTTTTAAGTGTTTTTTCTCATGCTATAAAATACTGCTATGGAAACATTTCTCTTGTACTTATCTAGCGTTCGTATTCTGATGGAAGTTGTACTCTTTGACTTGATATGACTTAATGCAACTTTGAACATGCGCCGAACAACACGCTTTTGCTTATGACAGCGTGTCCAGGATGAATATGTGAAATGTATCTTCACAAGTTGCTCGTTCTTTTGATTTTCTAATTACTGCAAATTCCAATGTTACGCAATAGTATTTCTATAAATAAGCAATGCTGATCACAGAGTTAGGTATTATTGGAGCTATGATCTCCATTAGATCACGCAGCTTATTTATCTCAAATTGTAGGGCTTTAATTATAAAAATATTGCTTCATTAATAAACAGAATAAAGGAAGCAAGTTGTAACAAATAAATATTGTCAATCAAGTTTGTGGTCATTATGTATTGAATTATTTTATGGAGATGTGACTTAAGCGATGTTTATCAGGTAGAACAAAATAATCAGGTGCAGTTTTATCATGTTTACCGTTTGTAATATGGATACTAAAATAATATTAAGTGATTAATTTCTTCGAGCTTAGAGCTATAAATGGGCTGGATTTGTATCTGCTTGCAGTTAATTATGTTGGACCCATCTCCCTAGAACCTCAAACTTATATATTATAATGGATGCCAACCTACGACAGCAGTTCTATATCCCTCATCATAATTATTTCTTCTGGTGTCGATGGAATTAACCATTGAAAGAGTGAAAGCCAGGAACTTTTACGAGAGATGATCGGCACTGAGTGAAAGGATGGAGGAATGGATAGTTGATTCGTGAAAATCCTTCTTTTTTTTTTTTTGTGAGTGGTCATCAATTAGTTTTCCTAAAGTGTTGAAGTAAGAATTATAGTCTGTCTGTGTTGTAGTGTAAAATATGGTGTGGTGTTTTCATTTCTGTCTTCTTTCTTGATGGGTCTATTTCTTCAGCATTTCTGGAGTTTCCCAGGCATTTAATCTGTTTTAATTCTTGAAGTGTTTTTTTTTGTATCCCTGCTTTTACTATTGAATATCCACAAATTCTGGAATCTTATACAAAGGCGCTGAAAAAAAAACCTTGAATATTGCAGCATATTGTGTTGTTGCTGTTGAGGCAATTGGCAGGCAAGTTCCCTTAGCATTCCTTGATAGGATCAAAGAAGACTTTAACAAAAGATATGGAGGTGGTAGAGCTGCAACAGCATTGGCCAACAGCCTCAACCGAGAATTTGGGTATTATTTTGCCCAACTTTTGACAGTTAAAACATTTCTGCTTCTGAAACTGATCAATGATGAAGATTTTTTCATATCAACATTGAAGGTCTAAGCTTAAAGAGCACATGCAGTATTGTGCGGACCATCCTGAGGAGATCAGCAAGTTGGCTATGGTGAAAGCTCAAGTTTCAGAAGTCAAAGGAGTTATGATGGAAATCATTGAGAAGGTTTTCTGACTATTATATGAACATCTTTCTTTTTCCATGATGCAGGCGTTTTCCTACACATTTGGGATTAGCATTTTTTGTTGTTTTAGGTGCTTGATCGTGGGGAAAAATTTGATGTTCTTGTTGACAAAACGGCGACCCTTCGCTCTCAGGTTCCTAAAATTCATCTTTTGATGAGTCTTTGTGCATGTGAATAATATCAATCTTATCAACAGCTTCTTGCCAGACCTTGACCTGCAAGTATATTTCTTTTTTTCCGATTGCAGGCACAAGATTTCAGGCGGATAGGAACAGAGATGAGGTGGAAGATGTGGTTTCAGAATATGAAGATAAAGCTGTTTGTCTTGGGGATTATCATTGCACTTATCCTCATCATAATCTTGTCAGTTTGCCATGGCTTCAAATGCTAGTACGATGTACACAGAAGAAATCCCCACCCAATTAGTCCACAAGATTGTGCTTTTGGATATAGAGAACATTTTCTCACTATACAAACAATTTGTTGAGTACTTGTTGGTTTGTGTTTCCATATATTACAGATTATACAGTGATGTCTACTGTCTGTGGTCGATGAAATGTGTGTACAGTCTGAACATTCTAGATATACAAATTATTCTTTGATTTTTCTTTTCGTTTATCAGTTCCTTCTGTGAAAATGAATGAAAATTATTGCTAAGAATGAACTTTAAATCGCTTAAGCAGTTGTTAAGGGATTCATTGCCGTATGTGATATCAGACTTTTGGAGTAATTAAACAACTCAAGTCACTTGTCATAATGCGATAATCTTCTACTCAATATGAGGTATTTGATACACTTTTGCATCTTATTGCTTGACAGTCATCTGAAGCAAGAGTATGAATTTATTTACTTGAAAATGTTTTTGTTGGCCATCCTACTGTCTTATATTTGTGCTTGCAGCTAGAGATGATAAATTCAACACTGTGAAGCATCAAGCTTTTAAAGGTAACCCACACTTGATTTTAATTGGTTGAAAAGGATCTTTCATGATCTTTGGTGCCGATAAAGGATGATCAACTTTCAACAGGAGCCCTTTCATCTTAACAACTTGAGGATAGACTTGAGATTTGTTAATCCCAGAAGCTGCAGCCTTCATGCCGGCAATGTTTCCAACTGATGCTCCCAACACATAGAGGTATGCTACTACTGCGGTCAGATTCGGTATATTACTTTCTCCTTTGGAGTCTTTTGTAGGTTGCCTGCCAAACTTATTCATTCTTTTGCCAAGAAATGCTGCAGGGCTCCAGACAGCTTGCGTTGTAACTTGATAGATCATCCTCAAGTAATTTGCCTGTGTTAGGTCACTTATCTATGCAAGTTCAACAAGGACAGCTTCAATTTCTGTCATCTGATTGGCCACCCTTAACTACTTGTCTCCTTGTTGGACCACTTGTCTCTTCAGGATACACAGGAATGGCAAGATCCAAAGTATCTTTGCAATGCGTCCTGTTGGAAACATGAACAGAGGAACTGACTTCAATTCACCCCCAGCTCCCTCCCTTTATTCTACCCTAAAAATGTCTCCCCATGGCAGTGTTTTGGTAAGTACGGCATTTTAAAATTCCTCGTTGAGCTAAAGAAATCAAACTAGATATTCATAAACTTCTTCCTTGGTTTGATTGCAATGCCAGAAAGAGCAGTAAATTTTGATGAACAATAGTCATATTTCACCCCCTGAATCTTTAAAGCACTGCCAAATTAAGCTCTCACCCGATCTGATCTGATTTTCGAGACAGTGCCAAAGCAAGAAGGATTGGGTGGGCCCAGATGGTCCCAAAGCAAGGGAGCTCCAAATAAACACTTCACGTTCAGTACCTACTTGCTTTTGTTCTTCCCTCTTCGCAGTCCCACAAAAGCAATACAGAATCACTTCCAAACTCCAAAGATAAAAGAAAAAGACACCAGCGCAAAACTAAAGGAGACCAAAAAAAAAAAAAATCTCCCAGTATAAGAATTTGCACAGACTAATAAGGCATCCATTGCCTTGTTCCTCTTCTCAGAATTTGGCTTTGAGAGGAAGAGTTGGCAGCAGAGATGAGAAGAGACGTTTGCAGTGGCTTGACATTCTTGTTCTACATTGCCCTCCTGGTGTCCATGGCAAGAGCACGTTTTGCAGGGGCAAGAGTTGTGTCACCTGTGGTTGCTCCTGCTGTACCTTCATCAACATCTCGGTCAGTAGTAACAAATCACAAGAACTTGGATCCTTTCTCCAGTAGCAAGAGAAGAGTTCCCAATGGCGCTGATCCTATTCACAACAGGTACTTCGTTCATTTCACAGAATCATACAAAAGTATTTCTTTATTTCATAATTAAATGAAGTTGATGATGTTCATGTTGTTATTTAGAAGTGTGAAGTAAGTTCTATCTTCCTGAAAAAAGTTGAAACATTACATCTGTAACACCTTAATTGAATGGTGTACCCTGAACCATCAAATTTTCTTCTTCTACCCTGTAATCCAAGCTGAGATGAAAACAATGCAAACCATTTCTGAAAGAGTGAAAAAAAAATTGGGATTTGCATAATTGAGATGAAGACAATAAGATCATTCCTGTTCTATGTGACCACTATTCTTAGAAGAAAAGAAAAGAGAAACTAAACATGAGTGTTCATGAAGCCCCTTTCATGCAAGTTTTTTCTCTGATGAAAACGTCACAAGTTGTGATTATCATCATCATAAACCACAATTAAATAGGCAAGTTGAAAATGATTAGCTTCCATGAAAATGTCCATATGCAGCATGAACTCCATGGGCTCCCATGATGATAAAGGTGCTCAGTGATCCAATCCCAGACCCTATTAACTAGTAAAACAAAAATCAAATGGCCATGGGCAGTGTTCAATGTTGTCACCTGAATTCAGGAACTGCCTTGTCAAATGTTGCCATGTGCCTCACCACCACCCTTTTCCTGTTTATATATATATATTTTCTCTTTCAGGAGAGCTGGGAAGTCAGGGAGGCCTCCAGGTAGAGCATGATGACAACCAGAGGCTGGGGCATGGAAACTTCACCTGTTTGGAAGATGGATTAGAGAATATATACACATTCATGTAGCCAATAGGCCATCTCTTGACTGCAGCATTGGCCATAAAACACTTGCTTTTGCTAAAGTAATTTTCTTTATCAAGTTTATTAAAGGTGATGAAGCTTCCCTCACCAAAGAAACACCTCCCGAGATTCTTGAAGAAGAAGAAAACAAAGAGCTTTTGCAGTGGCTTTAATGACACAGAGATATCAGCAGCTTGATTCGCTAAAGAAGGAATTAACAACTGAACAAGGACAAGCAAATGATGCAGGAAGAGCAGAAGACAAAATATGTATTCAACTAACATTCTGGCTTCTTGTTTGTTTCTTTGGATTTCATTAGTGGATTCTAACTTTTGCTTTTGTTCACATCTTTCTATAACTCACAATTCTTGGTATAAGACTGCATGCTGACTGGTCAAAGTTACAGCTTTAAAGCTACTTAAGGCATGCCCAGGGAACAAAAGAAGCAAGTGGCAAGAGTTTCTTTTCCTTTTTGTTTTTCCTTTTCTTTTTTTTTCTTTTTTTTTATGCTTTTTTTTACGCAATAGTTTGAACTCACAGACGAGGGAAAGTAAAAGCAGTGGAACATTTTCTAATGTGATCTGTTGAACAAAATACAGAACTAAAATAAAGTAAAATTGTAGAATTGTGCACGATCCAAATCGGTCCATATCAACCTGACCACGGACAGTTAGTTCAACCTGATTTACATCTCCAGGAAGGCCCAGCCGTTTCTGAATGTAATTGATTTCTTTGGCTGTCTGAGCACTTCATCTTAATTTCAGATTCCTTGAAGAAAAACAAAAAATAAAAATATTTTCAGCAAAAACTTTCAAAAGAAAATTGCATTTGCACGACAGGAATAAAAACATTCAATTGTGGTTTCATGAATAAATCATTCTAATACTTAAAAGGAGCCTTCATAATCTAATCCCATATATCGAAATTACAATCCAATTCTTACCTCCAACTCCAGAAAAACTATGATGAATCCATCAAACAAGTCGATCGAATCCAGATAACCAGCAAAACTGTGAGTGCGTCAGAAATAAACTAATCTAGAGTTTCAGAAAAAGAAACCAGTTGGACTAAAGCTCCTTGTCTAGGAGAGATGACACCAGATTCTCGTTCTTCCCTATGAAGATATGAACCCGGTGTCATCTCTCCTGGACAAGGAACACTCAACTCTTCTCATTCCTCCTCCATTACCTGCATCTCCTTTCTTATGCATATTTGAATCAGTCTTACCAGTTCATGCCGGAAATTCTAAATTGGAATGGATTCAACGACCAGTTGACTGTCATCGCAGATCGACCTGTTTACAGCTATGATGTTGACTTTTAGAATCATTTGAGGTCTTGGATCCCACTCGTTTGTACGATCTAGAGTTTGTATATGCATAAGTGACAAGGAATTGGAGAATCTTTTTCGCCTTGCTCCTCTTCTTGTCGATGCCAACGAGACGGTGACTTCTTCTTCTTCTTCATCCATGCTGACCGGACGTTGACCGGAGGACCAAACATTGGTTTCCATGTGAGGTTAACTCTTGTTTTCACACATGTGGTTTCTGAATTTTGACTTAATGGTTTCCTTTGTGTAAGAGCACAGTGCAGATGAGGATGTAGGACTAAGTCAACGAACGCAGTCAAAGTCTTCCAAATCATCGAAGAACTTTTTTATTTTTATTTTATATGATTGCACAAAATGTATTTATATTGTTTGTTGTTATATAATTAAATAACATCATATTAAACTCGGAGCACATAAAGATCATCGTATCGATTCATATAAAGATAAGAATGGATAATTTTATCCACCACATTTTAAAATTTATCAAAAAATTATTTTTAAAAAAAACTTTTATATAATAAAAAGTATTTTTTTTTTAATAAGTAGCTCCTTTAATAAATTTTAAAGTGTGATGTATTATAATTGCCGTGACTTTTCGCACATGTGGTTCTGACTTTTGAGCACGCAGTAGTCAACGGACTTAGTAAAAGTCTTCCATGTGATGGAAGAATTGGCCATTTTTCTGATCTTAATATTATTTGTTATTATTATTTTTTAAATCTAGATATCTCGATATGAATTCAACTCGTCTTGGAGGAGGCAATATTGCCTCTAATATATCCATCCAGTAAATCATAACACGAGCGACTTCTAACAAGTAAAATTGTCAATTTGAGTTGGGTTTATACCTTTCTTATCAAATAATTTAAACGAATTTAATTAAAATTTTATTAAATCATTTCAGGATGGATCTAAAGGGCCGACCCGCATAGGTCGCCCGTCTAGGCCTACGATCTATGCGTGTCGGTTTGTGATGGGTTTGTGTTGGTCCATGATTGAGAAAAAAAATCTTTTAAAATTGAAAACAAATTTCTTTTAAAATTTAAAATTAAAGCGCACACAAGAACAGATAGAATTTATCGTATCCTTACATGTAAGGATAAGAACAGCTAATTTCATCATTGGGCTCATTCAGATTTTGAAAGTTCTCATCACAGTTTAAAATTCAGGTGATAGCTACTTAGGATAATGATTCTTGATCCGGAGTGATGCGGCGGCGGACCTTAAGAAAGAAGGTCAAAATGGTAGGTTGAGTTGGGGTCAAGGATATCAGTCTCCCCGGCAGAGTTGATTAGGTTCAACCGGATGTTTTCCCAGTGAGAGCCAATCCATTAAGTCTATCTGCCAAGCCGATCAATCATGCCGATCCACCAAGCCGATCCATCATGCTCATCCGCCAAGCTAATCCGCCATATTGATCCGTCATGCCATCTGCCAAGCTGATCCGCCATGCCCATCCACCAAGTCGATTTGCCATGTCGATCCACTAAGCCGATCCGCCATGCCAATCCGCCGATTGATATCCAGCCTTTGTCTAATCGACTACACCTAGCTGATTCACTAATTGATATCCTGTCTTTGTCTAGTCGATCGGGCGTTCTGATTCATCTCCATTCTGATTCAATGCCTCCCAGACCCAGATACTTAGACATTCCATCATATGGGCTGATGTGACATATGAAACAATATAGTGTGACAACGTGAACTCCACGAGATCTTCATAGTACAAGATATGACAACATATCCTTTTGACATTTAGACCTGAAGATAGATATCATCTCAAAGGTTTTTCCTATAAAAGACTACTCTCGTGTGCCAAGAAAAATAACTCATTTTAATCAAATGGATGTACATTTATTCACGAGGGTGGAAAGACTAAACACTCATTACTATATATATCTCTACTTGTGCATATTTCGTTATTCTCTTATACTATTTATTTTCTTCATATTTTTCTATCGTTGGATATCTAATTTGAGCGTCGGAGTGGAAGACCGGGATACCCCCATCTCTTTTCAGATTTTCGGTGATGGGGACAACTTATCGATAGCTTCGGCAATCCCACCTTCCTCCTGTGGGTCATGATGACCCAATCAACATTCCAGCTACTTCATCGGTAGTCCGTCTTCATCGATTTTAGACAGGTCTAAAATGTGAAAATAGACGGCGCCGAAGAACTCTATGCCAGCACCACGATCCCGCAGGATTTCGACAAACACGTTGCTACTGCAGTACCAAAGCTTGATTTTTTATTTTTATTTGTATTTTCTCTTCGACTCCGTGAATATTTAGGAGTGGAAAAATTAGGTTATTTACTCTCTCGGTATCTCCGATGGACAAATATAAACTGATATGACTTCATGCAGCTTTTCAATCGGCAACGGCTACACATGAAAAAGTTTCCATAGTAATTAAGTCGATACTCTTCAAAGGGAAAAAACATTCCAAGCTCATTCAAATGGAAAAAGCCGATCAACTTCATTCAGCAATCAATGAGGCCTTTGTCAAATTCGAATCTCCCGGGATCAATTCTAAAAAAAAACCTTTAAAAAACTGATGAAATCTAAATGAGTAATGATTGGTAGAGTGAATTTGGGAGAGTGAATGGGAGAGTGAATGACGTCCAGCTAATGTGTACATGTTCGATCGACGACCGGACACCACCGGCGGCCTCTGATTGTCGTCCCGAATCAAACTATACCTTGGGAAGACGGTGAACTCGTCGGGATGGCCGGCAACGGTGAACCCATCGAAATCGACGGTCAATGATGCGAGATCGCAATTGTGGCGATCCTCGACGGGTTCACCGTGCCCCCCAGGGTATAGTTTGGTTCGGGGCGGCGGCCGAAGGCCGCCGGTAGTGTCCGATCGTCGATCGGACGTGTATACAATAACTGCCACGTCATTCACTCTCCATTCACTTTCCCAAATTCACTTTCCCTATCATCACTCAATCTAAATATTCACATCCTTTCAAAGTAAGACATACATGTTTGGAAGAGATTCCATTTTGAGAGAGTGAAAATAGCATTATCTATTGAAAGATTCTATATCTCTTTAGAAAAAGACTCCATTCATTTTTGCAGATGGGAAATTCTTCTCCCAATATGAAGTGTGAATCAAATTCATGAATTGGAACTGAGATACTCATTCAACTGTTTTTGTTTTTCCTCCAAAACATCTTTTTTATTAAAATTATAATTTAAAAAAAAAAATCTCGTCACGGCGACCGGTCGGCCGGCCTGTGGTCACCCTGGCCGAATGTCCTGGCTTCACGGCTAGAGCACCTCTACCCTTCTTTTCCACTGAAATTAAACTGAAAGAGTTTCCAGAGCATCTGAAATTGCCCAATGGAAATATTCATGCTCATGACGAAATAGCCAACTGTTAATCCAATCAATTGAAAGGTTTTCAAGATTCGAGAAAAATACCCTCTTCGCAATGGTCAACTGTAACTTCTCGATTTACCGTGAGATCGGTCATGTTGAACCCGTTAGGACGATGAATTTCGCCTGATACTACAATTATAACAATTATGCACCTCTTCTTACCAGTCACGTACCTGATGATAGGAGTGGAAGCAACTCGCCGAAGCCAACGATGGAGCACACTGCTGGAATTAAGAGATCGACGAGGCTCCTCTGTCTCAGAAAGGTGACACTTGTGTTGGACCGGTTTTGCTGCCCATGCAAGTGTCACCTTTCCTGCGACAGAGCAACCACAGGCCCTTTCTTTAGCATGCGACTCGATCGCTCGATGGTATCTATCGGTTCCCGTTGCTATTCAATTTATAGAGAGAGGAGAAAATTAAAGGATTTGAATGAGTGCGAAGACTCCCAAGTCTTCGTTCGATTCCAAATTATACTGTTTATTCTTCTTTGGAATCACCTGCATTGAACGGTATATATGGTCAAAGACAAGGACAGTGGCGGATTAGTTTTCATGAGTAGTCGCTTTTTTAATGGCAGTCATATGAATTTATTTTGGCCAGAAAAATTTCCCAGATATATTTTTTTTGTAAAGGATCGAGAAGACTTGGGTAGAGTCAAAATAATTAAATGCATCGAACTCTATCCGATCAAATGATTGAAATAGGAGTAGATGCCTATCATAAATATGATATGGATGAATATTTTTGGTCAGAATGGATTGATAGTAGTGCATACGATGTTGTCATCCTGAACTGTTTTTTTTAAAACTAAATAGAGCACAAAATTCTACACAAGGATTTGGAAAATAGTAAATTTAAATTTTAAAGATCTTAGAAATCATCAAAAATAATATTTAGAATTTTTAAAAGTAAGTTAAAAAAAATTAATGAGTTTTTTTCTTCAAAAACTACAAAGTAAATTTATAGCATTTTAGAAAAAATCCATATGGTAGTTTTGAGGTTGATAACAAGAACTTTGCCTTCATTTCTGTTAAGACTTTGGAGAGAGAAATGTTAATATCAATGACTTTGCCTTCCTTTCTGTTAATACTTAAGAATACTTCCTCTTCTTGAAATATTTCATAGCTTTCTGGATTAGGATAAACACACTGGGTAGTATATTCAACAATAAACGAGCGAATTCCACTTTGATATTAATATGCAAACATTCATTTAATTTATTGCAACAATATCAATATTGATGATAGTGACAATATTGATGATGATCTTAATTTGATACGGAGCCGTTAGAAATGGCGAATGTGCTAACTATAGATATGCCACCGTGTATATACAGATTCAATGTCGGTATCATCTATCAATTTGTATTAGCAAGGGCAATATCTCCTTGCATAATATGGGTTCAACCTTAATCATTGAACCAGCTTGCAGCTGCCCAATGCAAGCAGTCACTGAGATCGAACGAAAAGAAAAAAAAAATGATTAATGAGGTTGGGCAATATCAAACTTTGAAGGATCGGTTCGGTCCCACAAAAATTTCTCACCGGCTGCAAGGGTAAATCAGTGCTCTCTAGGGATATATCAGTTCTTTGATCATTTTGCACAAATCATTTTAGTGTTTGACTCTAGGATATACCACTGGTAGGGGCTAGTAACATAATACCACCCTGGATACTGAAGATCAAAGACCATATTAGGAATTAAGGAGTACCACAATATCCCAATTCTAATTCATAGAAGTATTAGCCGATGTACTTTCTTCAGCTATGGTCTCCAAGGCTGACAGTGAAATCTGCTGAAGATATAGATCTTCTGAACTACCCAAGTTAGAAGAGGTCCACAGATAAATGAACCGAAGAGGCCCACAGATGAATCCCTTCGACTCACTCTTCAGGATATGTATAAAATTGGCTGTATTGGTACCGTTCAAGTTGGTCGAGTTGAGACAGGTATCCTCAAGCCTGACATGCTTACTACATTTGGCCCAACTGGTTTGCCTATTGAAGTCAGGTCGGGTGAGAAGTACTTGAGAGACACGAAGATGGATAAGAACACGATATCGTTCTCATCAATAGATCATTGAAGATTTTCAAAATCTAACCGTTGCTAAGAACATCTGTTTAATTCCTTTTACGTTATAATATCTATCACCTTATTAAAAAAACATGGGACTCACATGTCACATACACATTAACATTAACATCTTCATTCTCTCACATTCGTTTAACATTCAACCCCCATTATTTGTGGACTCACATGCCAGATACACATTATCTCGCATATACATTCTCTCACATATATATTCTCTTACATATTCATTTTATTATCTACATATTTTTTATTTTCAATTTTATTTGCTAATTTAAATGATTATTATTCAAAATAAATAATAATAATATTTTTAAATATTTTTATCAATATTTAAAATTTAAATTATTAAATCTCTCTCCTGTTTAAAATTTAAATTATTAAAATTATTAAATCCATCCCCTGATCGGCCAGCTTGACCGATCAGGGGAGTGCTGATCGGTCAAGCTGACCGATCAGGTCGAGGTCATCCTGATCGGTCAGCTTGATCGATCAGGAGTCTCGTGATCCCAAAGAATTCATTGGGGATGTCATGTCATACGCGATGAACGCGTTCAAACATCTGAACATGTTCATCGCGTCAGCATATTAACTCGCTCACCGCAACGATTTTAACGCAGACGATGCGTTAATCGATAACGCTCGATTAACACACCATTGCAGATGCTAATAGATGTTCCTAATTTGATATCAAATGAATTTTCTTTAGGGTTATCATTTGATATTATTTTAAATTTGACAACTAATTTTCTCCACTTTTGGTATTTAAAATATTTTTGATAATTTCTAATTTTTACAAATTAAGATTTTAGTTCTATGTAAGGGCATAACTCCTTTCACGTTATAACACCTACCACCTCATAAAAAAACATGGGACTCACATGCCACATACACATTAATATCTTCATTCTCTCACATTCGTTTAATATTCAACCCCCATTATTTGTGAGACTCACATACCACATACACATTATCTCACATATACATTCTCTCATATACATATTCATTCTCTTACCTATATATTTTTTATTTTTTATTTTTAATTTTATTTGCTAATTTAAATGATTATTATTTAAAATAAATAATAATAACATTTTAAAATATTTTTAACAATATTTAAAATTTAAATTATTAAATCCCTCTCTGTTTGAAATTTAAATTATTAAATCCCTCCCCTGTTTAAAATTTAAATTATTAAAATTATTAAATCCCTCCCCTGCTTGACCGATCAGGGGAGTGCTGCTGACCGATCAACAAGGAGCCTGACCGATCAGACTCTTGCTTGAACGGTCCAAGTCATCCTGATCGGTCAGCTTGACCGATTAGGGGTTTCGTGATCCCAAAGAATTTATTGGGGATGTCATATCATACGCGATGAACGCGTTCAAATATCTGAACATATTCATCGCGTTAGCGCATTAATGTGCTCGTCGCAACAGTTTTAACATGGACGGTGTATTAATCGAGCGTTATAACGCTCGATTAATGTACCGTTGCAGATGCTAAGGATATATTTTGTTAATGTTAAGGGATAGTCTGTGTCAATAATAATTTGGCAATGCGTTCTTCTTTTGAAAAAAAAACATATTAAAAAGATTAAAAATTATTGTTCTTTTCTCATCACATTCTCAGCAAAGAAATATGAAGAAGTTTCTAATCCAGCATTGTTAGGTTGTTGTGTGCCAAAGCTGAAGGTCCTTCACTGAACCTCCTTTATACACGTTCCCCTGATCCAACATTATTAGTTGGCGCTTTGCATTGATTATATGAGCTAATGCCCGAACCAAAATATGTCATTGCTATGGGAGCCTGTACTATTATAGGAGGTATGCTCAGTACTGATTCTTATAGTACGGTTCGTGAAGTCGATAAGCTAATTCCTGTCGATGTCTATTTGCCAGGCTACCCACCTAAATCAGAGGCTGTTATAGATGTTATAACGAAACTTCGTAAGAAGATATCTAGAGAAATCCTTGAAGATAGAACTGTCTCAACAGGAAAATCGATGTTTTACTACCAATCATAAGTTTTATGTTCGGCGCTAAGAATTCTCACAGAAGAACTTTCTGATGTGGCTACCATGTCCCGTGAATAATTCAAAGTTGGACTGTCATGAGAAGCCGAAACATCTTTTGGATAACCTGCAAACTGCAATGTCTCACCATGGAGGACAACATCAACTTCTTCGATAATTTCTTCTACTTCATTCTCATAGTAGATTGGGTTATTATTCGTCCCGGTCTCGTTTTTCATGTCTTCGTCAATTAACAAATTATTATCATGTGATGATTGCTTGATAGAACACAAATCTAGAAGGTAAGTTGGCCAACAGTTTTGATCGCCCTTAGTCATTGGCTATCGATTTTATAATTTTTCACCATCCAAAGCACATTCGGAATTTGCATTTTGCCTCAATGTATAAAGTCGCCGAGATAGAGATTGAGTGTAATCCAAAAAGAAAAAAGTGATTTTCCATCTTCTTCTTCGCCTTCTCTCAATCCTTGATCTTGGTCTTGCCTTTCTCGTGAGCATCGTAATTGCTTCCTCCATGCCGATGCTTGAGCTCCGGCTTTGACGACAATCTATTTTACTTTCGCACGATCAGGTACTTCCTCATAGTAAAAAATTCTCTCCATTTCGTCAAACCAATCAATGACGTCCTTTGTTCATAGAGTATCAGAAAACTCGAGAATATCAAATAGAAGCTCGTTATCTTCATACTGTTCCTCTCAACTATGGCCTTCTCGGAATTAAACACAACTGTGATATGAATTTTTAAAAACGAAACTAGAATTAAATAGAGTTAGAGAACTTACGATCTTTAAAATCTTACGCCAGAGATAATTTTGTGACTTGTCTCTGTAGATCTTGAATCTCGTCTTGGGTGCTACGACCACGGTGCGAGACTTCTTCAACTGGAACCTCTCTGTCACGACCACAATGACTATCTATGAAATCTAAAAGAGTACTGATACCAACTGATATTTGGTGGGATAATGACTATTCCACTAGCTGTTAATTTCGTTGATTCATGAATGAATACCAAAAAAGTAGAAATCATCAAAAAAAAAAAAAAACAAAATACTAAAAAATACAAAAAAAGAGAGAATAATTTATAAAAAAAAATCCAATGAATCCACCTGCATAATGTAGCTATATCATCTGTTCAGCATTTAGCCTACGTATCATACTGCAATAGATTCGCATGGCCAAAGAGCACTCATAACCTGTCTCATTCTTTAAGCAAATGCAATAACCTTTGCCTTGTATTTGATAACATCCTCAAGAAGGTTTGACTTTTGAACATCTTGTGTTTTTCAATTCTTTTATTCGACTATGAAACATTCAACAATCACCGTGGAGGCATTAACACGGTTATTAGTTTGACACTCAAATTTTGGTTATGTTGACATCCATGACTTTTGATGGTGCCCTCTTTCCATGCAGTTTATCTGGAATCTTAATATAGTTGCTTCGATCTATGTTTCGCCTCTGATTCCTGGAATTCCTGTCAAGAGGAGTTGTGGAGATCATGCACAGATTGTACATCTCAAGTTCTAAGAAATGCTTCCACATTCTGACCTTCAGTTCCAGCAGCTAAAATAAAAATTGGGACTGGTTCAACCCTCAAGGATTTTAAAACACTGATTGCCGATAGTCGGTGCATGACAATGTTTGAGAAAACTTGGAGAAAGCAAACTCTGTAATGAAGAAGTATGTGTTACCATATCGTTTAATTTGGTGATTCTTAATAGGATTGGTTGGAACATGGCAACACATTCTTTTCAGTTTTGTTATAGAATAATAATTTACTATACAGTTTTTTTTGTTTGGAATGATTATCTTATCTTTTTTCTAGTTGTGCTTAAAAATAACATTGAGAGAAAATGAATTCGTTATTGAATCTTTATTCCTTCAAAATTAGAGAATAATTGGTGACTGAAAAAATTAACAGGTGAACTCACTGGTCAGCATGAAAATAGAAGAATGCTTTAACTCAACTATTTAAACAGAACAATGTTAAGCAAAAGATAAGAAAAACTAGCGTCTTCCATATTTTCTATCTATTTTCTCGCTTTTCTTTCATCTATTTTTCCCTGTCTTTTATAGTTCTCTTAAAGATTTTTTTTATAAGTGAACTATTTTTTTTTAGAATTTTCCTTTCATCCATTTTATTTATATAGGAGGAAATAAAGATGGAATAAAATAAAACAATCGCCTTTCTTTATTTTTTATTATCGAGCACCCCGTTAAAAAAAAACAAAAGTGTCTGCTATATTAAAAAAATACCCTTTTTCAAAGTTAAAATTATTTTAATATTTTGTAAAATTACTCAAATATTGACTAAAAATATTTAATTTATTCAAAATTATTCAAACTTGATAAAAAATATTTAAACAATATTAATAAAAAAATATTATAACATAAAGTAGTTGATTAAAAACCCTAAAATAACTTAGACCCAATCTAAATAAGTTTTGACAAAGTTTAGATAAAGATATTTTAAAATACAAGTCAACTCTTTTCATATTTTTAAAATTATTTTCGTTCAATAATTATTACAACACTTATTTTATTCGACCAAAGACACTTAAAATTAAGGAATTTTTAAATTACGCATCTAATTTTCAATTTTTATAAATAGAACATTATTTTTTTATTTTATCCTTACCATCAATTATACAATGCTATATTCAAAGAACATCACTGTTATAATCACCACTATATTACTGTATTTCAAAAATTAACACCATTATGATGTTGATCTTTAATCACTTATGTTGTTGTATTTTAAAAATTAAGATATTGATTTAAAAATCAATATTATAACTGTTCCAATTTTAAATTTTATGCAACATCAAGTATGTTAAAATTTGAAATATAATATCATAATGATGTTATCTTATGAAATTTAATATTATAATGATGTATTTTTTAATATAGTATCTTAGTGATTAATCGTAGAAATAAAATAAAAGACAAATGCATCCTTTTGAAAAATTTTAAAAATTAAATATACCTTTTAAAAATTTTATAATTTTAAATACACCCTCTAATCAATTGCCGCAATATATTTGATCCAAACATAAAATTCAACTTTCATGCTAATAAATTTCTTACTTCCCTTTTTCAGTTAATTAATAATTGGCCTTTATTTATTTATTTATTTATTTCCTTACTTTTATTATTCTATTTTCGTCCACTACACAACAACACGATCTTAAATATTTACGGCGTAAATGAAATTGACCTTGAAATGTTTTAGGGGGAACCGTCACGGTCAAAGTCCACTATAAAATAATCGGTCGGTGGAGGCGACATCGAAGCAGCTGTTGAGCAACGACGAAAACCCCGAGAAGAGGGCGATCCAGCAGGCTACGAAGCCGAGAGGAGCCCTATTCCTTCCCGATCTTCCTCTCGATCGATTCCTTCTCTTCCCTGTTCTTCCCTCCTCTTCTCATGTCTCGACCCTTTTCATTCCTCTGTCTTCTTTTCCTATTTTCCGTCTTCGTTTCTCATTCCTCGTCGGCGGCCTCGGCGGTGCCTATTTGCCCCGAATCGGACCTCGCTTTCCTCCGCCATCTCGCCGGGCAGTGTCCTAGTTCTTTCGAGATTTATTCTCCTTCAGCGGTACGCTTTTGCGTTTGATTGATGGCTCCTCTTTTGCTTTCCAGCTCCTTTGTTTTGGGAATGGTCTAAGGGATTGTGATGTCCGACTCTTACATAAATTTTCTTTTTTTTAGCTACGAGATTTGTGAATCGATAATTTCCTATAACATAATCTTACTTTGAATGTATTACACTGGCATATAGGGTTTATGCTCAAAAAAATGTTGTAGTTTTGGTTTGGAATGTGGTAGAATTTGAGTGCACAATTACTCCTGTTGATTTCTTCTGATTTATTTGGATGATTATGGTCTTGACTATGAAAATATTGCTGTATATGGTCCCTGAAATCTACTAAACTTGGGGCATACCTGATACCTTCAGGAAAAAATTTCTATTGAGCAGTATTTACTGAATTAACTCTTTGAGTTTTCCTTTGCTCGATGTGTGCCATGTATAAGCTCTTAAAAATCCTTTGTAGGTGGTATGCAATATGACCATTGCATAGTGCATTTGCTGTACGTAAGCGATTGTGAGGACACATATGTGCCGATTATAAGAAATTGTTTGATAATGGTGATATTCATAAATATATTATCATCCCCCTTATCAAATAAAAAAAATGCAAATAAAATATATAAACACATGGTGATACTTCTAGTTCTTATGAAGATGTCCAAGATGTAATGAGATATCAAGCTGAGCTAGATCAATGATACTTAATCGATTAGTGAATTTTTGGGATATTACTAGTGATATAATGATGCATCGGTTCAATGATGGGATGATCTTTGCCATCTATCTCAAAAATAGGCAACTGAAGATGACACAAATATAATCTTGCATATGCAAAAGCAAGTTTACATGATTCGGTGAAATATTGCACATTCAGTTTCATACATTGTCGAATATAGACTGCCTTTAATACAATGAATCTATTCACATTTCTTTAAGATAGAAGATGTACCTTTTATGTAAAAAATAAGGTAAAATGTGCAACTTTTCATCATTTTCCAAGTTAGACTTGTCGATGAACTTAAGAGTCCATATTTAGTTGCATTGATTTGTAATAGAATTTGGGTTGTTTTGCATTTGCATTTGCCCTCCAATTGTAAACAATTGCCGCCAACTTTAATTACTTTCAAAGGAGATATAAAGGTGTTGTAGATTTGGATTTTTAAGTTTTATGCTTGTATGTATAAGGCTATAGACCTAAATGCAACACCTGGCCATATGATTATTAGTATTGCAAGGCCTCAAGTAATTTCTTACGTTCCAGTAAATGATCAAGAATAAGATCAGCAATGAACATTTACTTTAAATACTATGTTTAATCACTAATTGGTTATGACATGCATACTAGATTTGATGCTTTTGATTCATTACTTACTCTCTTAAAGCTAGGGCTATAAATGAGAGTTGAGCTGGGCTTTATCATGATTAAATTTGTTTATTAAAAAAATAAACATGCTCAAGAGCTTTTAATATTATGGAGCTTAAATTTTTGTTGTCAAACTTGCTTATAGAGTTTGATAAATGGTATTTGTTTAATTCATTTTTTAGCTTTAACATTTTATATACTATTTACAGTCTTAAAATTTACAAACAAGTACAAATGGTGATCATCATTATTGATCCTGTCGACAAGCGAAGACCGGTTCTCCTTCGGATGACTCTGACCAAGACGACCCGGTCTGTTGTGGCTCGGGGTCGGACTCCAAGCCCGACCCCGACCCCCGAGTTACAGCAGACCGGGTCGTCTTGGGCAGACCGAGTCATCCGATTGAGAACCGGTCTTCGCTAGTCGACAGGATCAATTATCATTATCAAATTGTGTTCGTCTCAATTACTTAGAGTTAGCTATATGACATCTTATCTCTCCATTAAGATAATCTTATCTCTCTCCACTAAGATTTGATTATCTATGCAAGGTTATATCACTAGTAATATCTAAATCAATTAAATCTTTTTTTTTACTATATTAACTCATGTTTTCTGACAGCTTCTTTATCCCTTTGTCCTTACACCTTCGACACTCAGATTCACATCTTCAAATTGTAAATTGTGAATTATTTGATTTCGTGTTGATGTCATTAGCTTTTTCCTTTGATTTTTTTTCATCTATTCGAGTTGCACCTACTTTCTCTCAGCTATTGATATTTTTATTTTATTTTAACTTTTTCTAGTAGATGCATTTAAAATGGTATGGACATGTATATAGACGTCTAATAAATGCCTTAATTAGGTAATATGAGACTATGATAAATTCACACATTAATAGAGGAAGAGGGAGATCTAAGAAGACTTGGTTAGCAACTATAAAAATGATAAAATTCATTTAAATATAGATGAGGATATCATAGGGGATCGAATAGCTTTGGATGATTTATATAGCTGACCCCACATAGTGGGATAAAGACTTTGATTGTTGTTATTATTGTAGTAAGTTCCCTAATCCATCTTAGGATCCTCATGTCTGCTACACTAACTTTTTTTACGTCCGCTGATTATTGATAGCCCAACACAGCCCAACTCTTTTATATACAATATATTCTTATATATTTATATAAACAACCTAATTAAATAAGATTGCACGTGAGCCTCAATGAGCTTGTAGAAATGTGTGTTCAGAAACATTAACGAGCCAATCTTGTAAATTTGAGTTGTTATTAATTGTTGAACTTAAAAATATGTTCAAGCTTAATTATTTTTCGCTTTTTGTATTAAACGAATGGAAACAAGCTCTTACTTTGTTGAGTATCAGGCCTGTCCATTAATTTTTGGTTCATTTACCACCCTGCTTGAACTAGAGTATGGCTCTACAATTTTGAATTTTTAAAACTAAAAAGTTTTATTTTTCCCTAAATGCTCTCTATCAAGCTACAGTCCTTCAAAGTTTATAATTTCCATTTTATCTCTTATTGTTGAATAAAACATTTTATTTTGCCGAACCTATCCACCCTCTGCAATTTCATATGTCAATATTCTGGACTAGTCAACACTATGTGGGCAAGGGGGGTTTCTTCATGTATTGCTTCAAATGTCATTTGGGAGTAATCTGTCCTACGTGGAAGAATCAATGAGAACGTGTAATTGGCTGATATATTGTTGCAGAAGTGACCACCATGATAATGATAGGAAAAAGGTTAATGGTATACTTTCCTGGTCTGTGAAGCAGTTGACAACACATATAAGCTTGGGGAGGCTAGCAATTTGATAAAGAACTTTATGTTGTTGCAAGATGAAGAAGACGATCCCTTTACTATGGTTGTCTTAAGCATTCTCATGAGTTGGATCCAACATAATTTTTGAGGATTTGCTCAAAGTCGGTGCCTTCAATACCTCTACATTAACCTTAGGAACCACCTCAAGGCTTGTAGATAATGAATTCCATCAAGAAGAGACTCGCAATGGAAAGAGAAAAGAAAGGCATAGGTCAGGGGACATGTGGTTTTGAATTTAAAATATCCCTATCTCTAGCTATACAGGACACTATTGTAGCTCCAATATTGCAATGGTATGAAGCGCATTAAAGGGGTGGCCATGACAATGGCACCAATGTTTTTCCCTCTACTAGGATGAATGACGTGGTCTGCAAAGGATTAGATTCACTCTGATACAAAATTGAAGTTGAGCAGCAAATACTGTTATTTTATCACAAGAAAAAAATATTATGGTTCTCCTTATATAGTCAAGCTATACACGAAAGAAACTAAAATTAACCATGTAGCACTACTATTTCATTAACTATCTTAACAATAGTAATAAAAACTCCTTTGTTTGAATGAAATATTGATGCATCTTTTTCTAGAGTATCGTACTTCTGTTATGGTGATCCTAGAGTACTTTTGTCATACATCTATTTGCTCATTTTATGGACAAGGCTCTTCTTATTCCATTTAGACTCCTTTTTATGTTAATTTTGATGAGTCTGGCTTGAGCAAATATTTTTTTTTTTTTTTATCTATTGGAGGTCTATGAGCCTTGCACAACATTATCCATATTTGATGTAAAATAGAGAATAAGACCCAGTCTTCATTCGGTGACAAAAACAATACTTTGGCTTTACAATGTCAAATGAATGATTGTATTTAATTAATCAAACATAATACATGATATTAACGAACTTAGTTAAAACCAAAATCAGTAGTGGTTAAAGTATAAGTTTAGTCCTAGAGCCACAAAATTATATGACAGTGATACATGAATGAATGTGAACCTACATAGTTTTGACATTTGAAAGATAAAACAAGTTCTATGCTCGGAGATTCAAAAATGAGAATTCCTGAAAACTTGAAAGCTAATAGGAGTCTATGTACTGGTTTTAACAATGAGAATCTCATCAAAACAATAATGCTATAGAAAATGTGGCAAAATGTTTTATGTAAGTTAGGATTCTTTTCGGCAGTATGTTAGGATTTCTTCTTTTGCAAAAGTTACTTTTGGTAGAGGCCTTTCCAAATGCAAATGCAATTGCTTCCATGTTTTAATTAGGTTTGAGCAATCATTCACTTATTAATTGAGCAGAATATTGCTGTACCTGTTGTTAGATATTGTAGTGTTGGTGTTTTTTTGTTTGGTAGTCATATTTGTTTCTGTTAATGTGGACTATTAGACAGTTTAACTGTATTTTTTTTATTTCTATAGTTTATGGAATCAAATGACAGTATGACACTAAAAAGAATCCTTTCCATCTTACTTTGGTTGGGTTTTTAAGCATCCTTTGTTAAGTCAAATCTGACATGGTTTTATTAATTCTAAAGCAAAATTAATTCTCAATTAATAAGTCTAGTAGCCACATTGCCCATTCAATTATTCTGAATTATGTATTGATATGATTTGTTCCTTTTGTGTTCTTGTAGGTGGATGGGGATTCTCTTGATAAAGAGTTGAGCAATGCTATGAGTAATGATTATTACTCTATCTTGTTCTATGCTTCATGGTGTCCATTCTCGAGCAATTTTCATCCCATTTTCGATGTTCTCAGCTCCATGTTTCCCCAAATAAAACATTTATTAATTGAAGATTCTACCATTATGCCAAGGTGTGATTTTCTAATCATAATATATATCAGCTTTGTTATGTAGTAAGATTGATTTTTTCTCAGTGAGTGCATTATTTGATTTGGCTTCTTCTTACGTTGCAGTGTTCTCTCAAAATATGGTATTCACAGCTTTCCGGCCCTATTTCTGTCCAACGGATCTGCAGTAGTGCAACACCGTGGTGCTAGAGATCTTAAAGCTCTTATCCAATTTTACAAGAAAAATACAGGTTTGTCGATCAATATCTCTTCTTGCAATCATTAGGTTACCACTTTAAGTATTGAAGATTTGATATTATTTCCCAGGCTTTTTTGTTACCCTATCAGTCATCTGAGAAGGAACATTATGTAGTTTACTCTAATATTCTGTTTATATTAAGTTTAAATTGGCTTGGAAGAGACAGATTTACTTGGTGATGGAGAGAAATCTGAAGTCAATTGGGTATACTACCAGTTCACTCCACTCCACTAGATCACTTAAGAAAATTAGGGTATTGTAGTTAAATTTCTAGAGTATAACTCCCTCCACCATTGCAAGTAAAAGTTCAGTTTTCCATGCAAGTAAACATGACATGAACATTCCAAAATGAATTCTTCTTCCGCACTTGCTCATTGAGATAGTCCTATCTATTGGTGGCTTAGGTTCATTTTTTTTCTAAATTGAGATCTGGGACCAAAGTAGGCGCGGAATATGTAGTTCCAATTAGACTATGTAGTTGCAGTTCCAATTTCCAAGTTACACCTTACACATCTTAATTTCGTTTTGCCATATTGTGCAGGATTCGATCCAATTTCATACATGGTTGCTGGCCATTCCATTAGTTCACGGGATACTCAGACCTCAATGCATCAAACTGGATCTCCAAGGGAATTAATGAGCAAGGAGCCCTATGTTGTGCTGGCAGCACTTTTCATTTTCCTCAAGATAGTTCTATCACTTGCTCCTATCATTTACTCCCACCTCAAATCTCGCTGGGCTTCACGCACTTGGCGTTTGAATGTGCATTTCCTTGGCGAACTGAATCAGCTTTTGCTGAGAGTTCTACATTTGGTTGACATAAAGAAACTGTGGAGCAAGCTCAAGCTCGGCAATGGGACAAGGAACTTGAGGGAGGGAGCAAACAATGCTCGCGCCTGGGCTTCCACTCTAGCTTCTGTGTCACTGGGCGAGCCATCATCGCCGCGAATAGCCTCTTCTGTCTCATGATATTATCTAGCCACGGAGGAATGCAGAGTAGAGTTTTGTTGTCACAGTACAATTGCTTCCTCAATGTTCAGTGTTTGCTATTCCTTATGTTGCATCTTGTATGAGCATTTGGATATGTGGGTCTTCGTTCAGTTAACGGACGCCTGCTTAAGCAATCACTTTTCCACGCACTCTCCCTTAACAGCTACGCTGTTCTTCACCATCGCCCGTCAGAAATCATCTATAGCAGACATGGACTCATCCACAAACCTACACAATTAGCAGCACGCGAGTTGCGGAGGGTGGAAGCTAGCCAAGATCACCGCTTCTTGACCTCGCAGGTGTTGCCATTGACAAAAATGTCATCACATTTGAGGTCCTTGTAAACAACAGGTGGATTGAAAGGGAAGAGATTGCATCTGTGAGAAACAAAAACAGGCAGAGCTGATTGCAGAACAGTCGATGCTCGTTTCGGCTGAAGTAGTAGATTTCAACCAAACTCGTGTGCCATATACAACCATTTGGATGCACAATTCAGCAACAAAACTTCTCTCGAACTTGAAATGAATTCAACAAAACTTCTTAATCACTGCTCTACTTTTGGATGGGAGGGCCAATGCAAACAAGTTAAATCTCTCACAATTTGAACTTAAACAACTAAAAGAATGTAGTACATGAAAATGTTTGAAGATCAAAGTAATAAGCTATCACTACCAGCATTAGGCTTGATCCTTTATCTAAGTCCGTCATTCTTTTCCATTCGAGTTAAATAAAGATAAACCACGTGTGAAGTTAATTGGTAATGGTATAGCAGATGTAATCAGTAAGTGATACTGGAACTAAATTCTGTTTCCCACAATTTTAGGAACAAATTGAGTTATTAATAATCCAGGGCATTTTAACTTACGTATAGCTTTTTTAATCTTACAAAGGAATTTTAATTTTTTTTATAATTCAGGTATTCAACTCTTCGAATTTATTAATCTCAATGACACCAAAATTTTTCATAAGGTAGGATAAATTTAGAAATATAAATAACTCGTAGCATTACAGTCAGCAAAGTTATCTTCTAATTTAATAAAATTAATCCGTCTATACATAAGAACCCATATAATTTTGCATCTGGACTAATAGCCCTCGTAATTTACTTATTCTGTATTGATCCTGGAACGGATTGACGATGAACGAATCGTAATTTGCCACCGTATAATCTTTCATCAAAGTGAGATTAAAAAATATTTATTTTATTTATTGAAGCTGTCAAAGTCAATTTCAAAATGGGTAATTTAGTAAAAAAAATATTTTACTTTTGAAAATATTTTAAAATGCATCTAAGGACATCTCCAACATATCACTAAAATACCAAATTTGATGTCAAACCCATACCAAAACACTCCAACCTATACACTAAAACCTATCCCAAATTTGGTGTGATGAATAGTGCATCTCCATATTTGGTGATGCACTATTCATGACACCATATTTGGTGTTGGAATTTTTTAATTTTTTTAATATTTAAAAATTCTTATTACATTATATAATCAATAAAATCAAATATAATATATTATTAAATATTATATTACTAAATATTATTAATAAAAATTAATTTATAATTATTATTTTTCCATAATTATTTAAAAATATTAGTTATTTATTATAAATATAAATAAAAAAATATAATGGTTAGGTCATGTTCAAATCTGTGCAATTTTATCCAAATGTGTTCATTGTTAGGTCATGTCATTTGCACATAAAAAAATGTGTGTTCAGTGTCAGATCACGTCGCTTGCTCAACTTGCCCCGATGTTGTCATTGTTATGTCATGTCATCTGTACAATTTTGTCCAAATATGTTCATTATTAGGTCATATCATCTGCACATAAAAAAATATATGTTCAGTGTCAGGTCACGTCGCCTGCCCAACTTGACCCATATTGTCATTGTTGTGTCACATCATCTGCACACAAAAAAAATTTATTTAATGTCAGGTCAATTGCCTACCAAGAAGCCTATTATTGTCATTATTATGTCATGTCATCTGTATAATTTTGTCAAAATATGTTCATTGTTAGATTATGTCATCTGCATATAAGAAAATGTGTTTAATGGCAGGTCACGTCGCCTGACCAACTTGCCCTGATATTGTCATTGTTGTGTCATGTCATCTATGTAATTTTTTTCCCAATATGTTCAGTATAGGTCACGTCATATGTGAAAAATTAAGAAAAGTGTAGATATAACTTACATTATAAATACCCCATAAGCAACATATACCTCATATATTCAGTTATCTCCAAAAATGGATAAAACAATGAAGGTTCATCAAATTTATCATCTTCAAGCTCTGATGATGATAACTATGCAGAGGTGTTTGGTGCAAGATAGTTTGGCATAAGGCAACAATTGATCTCTCATGTGATTTCTACCAATAATCAAATTATCTTGAATTATCTCAACGAAGAAAATAATGAAAGAATGCATCGAGGCTCAATTCCTGGTCACAATGCGATCAATTGTAATCGTGAAACTGTTGATCGTAATTTATTCAATGATTATTTTGCCAAAAATGCATTGTATAATGATGCAATGTTTCGAAGAAGGTTCTGAATGGGACGAAATTTATTTTTGCGCATCTATGATGCTGTTAGTAGTCATGACAACTATTTTATATAGAGAAGAGATGAGCTTGGAAGACTTGGTTTATCCGGCTTACAAAAAGTAACAGCTGCATTTCGGATATTGACGTATGGTCTACAAGCAGATGCTACCGATGAGTAGATTAAAATAGGAGAATCGACTGCCGTTGAAAGTGTGAAACAATTTTGTCGTATTGTTGTTCAAGTTTTTGGAGGGCAATACTTACGATCTTCAAATGCTCAGGATGTTGCTAGGCTACTCCATATTGGTGAGCAACGTGGTTTTCCAGGTATATTAGGTAGCCTAGATTGCATGCATTGGAGGTGGAAAAATTATCCAACAGCATGGGCAGGACAATATTCTGGTCGTAGTGGAAAGCCAACAATTATTCTGGAAGCCGTAACTGATTATGATCTGTGGATTTGACATGCGTATTTTGGATTTCTTGGATCGAACAATAATATTAATGTGCTTGAGTCTTCTCATCTTTTTGCTAATCTTGTTGAAGGTATTACTATTCCTGTTCGTTATGTCATTCAAGAAAAAGAGTATAATATGGGTTACTATTTAGTTGATGGTATATATTCGAAATGGTCAACACTTGTTCAAACAATTCATGATCCACGAGGTCGAAAAAATAAATTATTTGCAATGAAGCAAGATGCGTGCAAAAAGGATGTTGAGCGAGCATTTGGCGTGCTCCAATCATGCTTTACAAATTACAATTATTGCAGGACCTTTACGTTATTAGCAGAAAAATATTTTACATGATATAATGACATCATGTATTATTATGCATAATATGATAATTGAAGATGAACGTGATTTAAATGCACCAATCGTGGAACACTTAGAAGTGTCAACTCCAGATATTGAGCCGGTAGTATATGATAGTGCTCGATTTGAAGATTTTCTAGCTCAATATAGACAAATCAAAGATAAAGAAGCTCATATTACCCTTCGAAATACATTAATTGATCAATTATGAGAGCTGTATAGTAATTCTGAATGTTAAATTTTCATAATCGTGTATGTTCAATTAAGTGTTATTGTTTGTTTTAAATAAAAATTAGTAATTATGTTAATTGTGTGTGATTTTAAAATATTTTTATATAGATTAGTTGAATGTAAAATTTTTAAAAATTAATTTATTAAAATAAATGAAATATTAATTTTAAATATAATAAGTATGATGTAAAGATTACTAAATTAAATTTATGTGGATAATTAAATTTTGAATAAGACGAAATAGAATATTCTAAAGAATATTCTTTTTTCGTGTGATATGGTGTTAGTGGAGTTGGATCTAAAATAGTATTTGGTACTGAAATTGTACCATTTTAATGTGGAATTGACACCAAATATAGTATTTTGGGTTGGAGATGATCTAATATTTATTTACCAAATCATGTATTTATTTCTTAAAAAACATCATGCGGTAGAACTGATGAGGCCATATGGTAGGTTCACAGTTCGGTCAATGCAGATGTCATCAGCATCTGAGTTGTCGAGTTAGTTCAACCTCCGGACTTGAGCTGGTCTGACTTATCGACATGTTGACTTCCCGACCTACCAACTTCTTGACTTGTCGTTGGTCCAAACTCATGTTAGTCCAATCACCTAATCTATGTTGGTCAATACGGAAAAAATAAATTACTAAGATTACTATTCCGATAATAATAAACTGTGAATGTTATTATAGAAAATAAATCAGTATTGTAATAATTATAAAATACACTATTATATAAATCAGTATTTTATAATTATTACACTATTATAATACTTGTTTCGTCTACTTATGAATTTTGTTAATAGTTATATTTGTTCATTGATTGATTTATGATCTTTTATATTTAAAGGAAAGAAAGTATTTTAGGAAACAATTAATTTAAAATACAGTTCGTTATGATTTTTTTTAATGTACAATTTTGGCAAATAGAGATAATCCCTGCTATAAGTTACAATCGAGGGCTGAAAAGCCGACATTGCTCGGACTCCAGTTGTAAGTAATTTTACAAGGGCATCGCGAGGGTTTCATGTCCGCCCCCGTCCCTGGCGGTGCCTCCTCCATGGCGGCGGAGCCCTCTCCCTATCGGCCTTACAATCTCGCGCACGTTCTCACCGGCCATTCGCGCGCCGTCTCATGCGTGAAGTTCTCCAACGATGGCCTCTTGCTGGCTTCTGCCTCTCTCGACAAGACCGTCATCATCTGGTCCGCCAAAACCTTCGCCGCTGTCTCTACCTTGATCGGCCATGCTGAAGGCATATCTGACGTCGCCTGGTCCTCTGACTCCCACTACATCTGCTCTGCCTCCGACGACCGCACGCTCCGCGTCTGGGACGTTCGGCCCCCAACCGACTGCGTCCGGATCCTCCGCGGTCACCTCGCCATGGTTTTTTGCGTCGACTTCAACCCCCCTTCCGATCGCATCGCCTCCGGCTCGTTCGACCAGACTGTGCGAGTCTGGGATGTCAAGAGTGGCAAGTGCATCAAGACAATTGAGGCGCACGACGAACCGGTAACCTCTGTCCACTTTATTCGGGATGGATCGATCATCGTCTCAGGTAGCCGTGACGGGTCGTGTAAGATCTGGGACGCGGTGTCGGGGGCGTGCCTCAAGGTGCTTATCGACGACAAGACACCTGCTGTGTCCTTCGCCAAGTTCGCCCCCAATGGAAAGTTTATTCTTATTGCTACCCTCGATGACACCTTGGTAAGATCAATTTGCATTCATTCCTTTATTTGGGATTGCTATTGCTTTTCATCGATTTTACTGTATATGACCTGGGAAGAATTATACATTAACCACGTTATTTAATTGAGATAGGGCTAAGGTTAAGGGTTTCATCTTCAATTTGTTTTTTTATAAGATAGAAATAGGGCCCTGTCTGGATTTAATTGAAGAAACCCTTGTTTTTTTTTTAATCAGGCTCATCACAATGCGTATGCATTTGGAGAACAGATGATCAGTCTTTTGGTGGCATATATGCTTATATTGTTTTAGAGGAACATAATAGTGAGGAGGATTAACGATGTTAAATCTTGGGCAAATATTGAGGATGATCATGATATAGTTCTTTTTTCCATATAGCGGACACTTCAATGGCTCTTGCCCACACATAAAGATTCATGCTAAAATTTTTTTGGACAACCATAACTTATCCAATATCTGAACCCTATTCACTCACTTGGATATGTGTGAAGCAATCATACTTTAACACATTATGTTAATGGCTCTTGCAAACTAACTTGACCAGGAGGGAAATTCTTTTGGGTGACAATGCCATTGTATTTTTTGAGTGAAGAGCAAGGGAAGGAAAGCAAACATTAGATCATTCAGGGTATAGAATTAGTATGTGTCCTTCATGTATTCCATTTGACTGGGCTGGTTGTTGCTTACTTGGCAATTGGTTCAATTAAGTATCACCATCTCAACTCATCTAAGTATTAAGAATGGGTACTCCATCACCTATAACCTGAAGAGCTCCATCTCAATTCACATCAAGACACATCTTGTAGATTTTATTTTATTTTTCTTCCTTTTACTTCATGTGAAGCATTGTTGTTTAACATTGCTTAGTCCACTAGTCCTATCAGAGTATCAGTCTTTGAGGCTTTAATATTTAATATGCACAAGCAATCATTATGTTGTAGAGTCTCCGCAAAATTGGCACATATGCAATTCACATTAAGTAGTATCTTGTCAATTATATTCCTAACAATGCATCACGATATATTTTGTATACAAAACGAAAAAATACATATTTTCCATATATCACATTCATTAACCTAAGAAATCCTTACGAAAAGTTGTGTTTGTTACTTAGCATGTCAAATTAATGAAATCCATAAATCCATTGAAGAATTTTACATATGAATTTAAGCAACATATAACATAGAATACATAAATATAATATTAACTGTTAATTAGCCCTAAGTAATTCTTGATTTCAATCTATGCCATCCATTTATAATTGTTTGTTTATTAGATTGAAATTAGTTTAACAAATTAACCCATCAGTTAGACTTGACATGGACCATCACACCTGATGCACCATCTAATTTGTGCATTAGGGCATTATAGTAATTATCATTCACATCAAAATAATGTCGACATCCAGCATAAAACAACAACAACAACCGCTCCTTATCCCATTAGGTAGAGTCGGATATATGGATCCTTCTACGTTATTGTGCTTTATTCTCTACTATATCATTATCTATATTTAAATAAATATAGACATCCAGCATAAAGGGAAAAAAATTACTTGGCATAATATAGCGAATGTTCTTATAATTTTGAATTTTCTAAAAAAATTTCATGGCATTTATCATAAATATGATAAATAATAGCTACTAAAGGAGCAAAAATAAACAAGTGTATTTAAAGGTACTTGCATTCTTTTCCCAATCGGCTCGCTAGACTAATCATTAGGATTTGAAAAAAAAAATATTATAGGAGTCAGTACCGCTGAGTAGGGATTCCTTCAAGCTAAAGACAAATAGTTTCTAAATAAAAATTGATATCAAGGGATAAAAAGATAACTAAGAATTCGCATGAAGGATAAAAGATAGGAAATAATAGTGTATTACTTCATAAACATAGTTATATGTCATCACAAAGGCATAGAACACATATCCAAGACATTGAGTGGCCAATAGACTTACTCCCTTAGGTGGTGCTCACATGCAACATAGTGTGCCATGAGTAGCTAGAATGGAAGCTGAGTTGGACAACTCAGATTTGACAACTCAGAACCTAATTAGGACCACCAAATAAGATAGAAATACTAATACCAATCTCCCACATTGTTTGCACAAACAATGTTTAGATATGTAAGAGAAATGATACAACAATAATTCTCAGTAGATATAGCTCTATAAAGAAATTGTCCAAATCACTAATCAATGGAAATGTTTTGATAATTATTAATCAATTAGATCTTGTTTTAAAACTTCTAGGTTTCAAATACATAGCCATTTTTACCTACTTATTAATCAAAATCAAATCACATCTTCAGGATTAATAAATCAGAAATATGAACTGATAATTATTAATCAATTTGATCTTGGTTTAAAATTTCTTGGTTTCAAATTCATAGCCATTTTTGCACCTATAAATCCAAATCAAATCAGAATCTTTAGGATTAATAAATCAGAAATTATAGTTCTTATTAGAATCTTAGGTTTAACTTAATTAGAACTCTTGGTTTTAATTAAACTGAGATCTTGGTTTTAGTAAACCAGAAATTCTGGTTTAAATTAACCAGAAATTTTAATTTTGATGAACCATAAACCATGATTTTAACATGTTAATTAAACTCAAGATATGCACTTTTTAAACCTATTTTTAAAACTAAGTTTTTGTTTATTAAAATAAAGATTTATGGTTAATTTCTACCTAAGATCCCTTGTTAACTAAAGCTTGCAGTTTTATAATTACAACTTAAGGTTTTTGATTTGTTAAAGATAAAATTTCTTATTTAGTTTTGGAAAAAAATTATTAAAAATTTGAAACCAAGAACTCTTGAACCAGAAGTTGATTGATTAATCATTTTATCCTTATAATTCTATTGTGATTTTTTTACATATGCTTGGTAAGATGAATAATACTAGTCTTTGTTATAGCATTGTAGCAAAAGATGATTATCCTCACCCCAGGCGCCCCTCACAGCCCGTCCCGAAATTAGGTGAAGAGTGGTAAGTCACGGGGTCAGTTTATGCTGACCATCAAGTGATTAGGGGGAGGAAGAGTTTTCCTGAGAGGGAATTGATCTCTGCCCACTGTTGTAAATATGCCACCCTCTAGCCAACATGCACCCCCGTGGAGACTACTAGTCTTTATTCCTAGGTCCAAAGTTGTCAAATTTAACATAAAAATGTGACATGCATTCTTATCTTTCACCTAAAACTTCCAATTTATATTTAAATGTCTTGTGTCCAAATAACAATCACCTTTGGATCATCAATCATGTTGTCTCCAACTTAACTACCAAAGATATAAGTTTATACAAAGCATTAGTATTATTGAACACCTAGGATGTGGATCCTTTTACAAACATAGTTAGCTAACGCACCTTCAGTTCCCATTTCTTTCACGTTTGTGAAGATACATGATTCTGTCCGCTGCCATATATACCAATCTTTCTTCTTTTCTACTCATTTCCAGCACTTGAGCAACCTTTTCTTCATGACACTAGTGTTGGATTGAATAAATTGCGTATGGTTTTCAGACTACTAGCCATTAATGAATTGATGCATCACCAACTTCTTCCTCAATGAACATGTTTAAACTGTAAAAACCAAATTTGAGGATATCCTTGCTTCAACTCAACATTATAACACTATGTTGTTAGTCTGAAATCAGAAATTGATTTTTTTAGATTGTCTCCTATTTTTATCTTGTTTCAACTGTTGAATCTCTTTCCAACATTATGCATGCAGAAGTTGTGCAATTATGCATTGGGGAAGTTCATAAAGGTTTATACAGGCCATGTCAACCGACAATACTGCATCACTTCTACGTTTTCTGTCACAAATGGTAAATATATAGTCAGCGGCTCAGAAGATAACTGTGTCTATATATGGGACCTTCAAAGTAAACAGATCATTCAAAAACTGGAAGGCCACACCGATACAGTCATCTCGGTTACTTGTCATCCCATGGAAAACAAAATTGCTTCTGCTGGCCTTCATAATGACAGAACAGTCAGGATTTGGGTTCAATAGTCTGTTCGAAGGTAACAATAACTACATCAATTAGTTACCATTGTATCTGTTGCTCTGTGAGGAACTTGCTTGTTTATAGGTAACAATAACTGTATCATTTATATGTCAGTGTACATGTTTCTCTGTGAGGAATTTGCTGGTTTCGACATTGTCTGCGAAGTTTTTATAATGTTGAGTTAATGAAGAATTATTTTAGTTTTCTAATGGTATGCGATGACAATGAGAATAGGAGCAAAAAAACAAAGAGTTGAAATACTATATTTTTCAGCAATTGATCAAAGGCGAGTTGTGAAATTTTTAAAAAATGCCCTTAATTTTAGATTTCTTAAAGGGCACGTTATTTTTATCATTATACCTCTCATGCAATTATTTTGGTGCTACATTCAAAAAAGCAACGCCACTGTAGCGTATTTCAAAGAATAGCTCATGTTACATTTCAAAAATAATAGTTAATTTTCAAAATATAACATCACAGTAATGTTAATTTTAAAATTTATGTGATTTTTGAAATACAATATTATAATATTTACGTTTGAAATACAACTTTGTCTTTGAAAAATCAAAAATTAAATACTGCATTTTAAAATTTGTATAATTTTAAGTGTTCAATTGCCAATTTAGATTTAAAGGACATTAACTCACCAATAAACAAGACACCATGAAATATATAATGAGAGTTTTGGCTACTGAAACTATAGTGCAGCCAAATAGCGTCAGCATTTTTTTTTTAATAAATGAGAGTTTTGAAACATGTAAGTACGTAACTCAAAACAAATTCATCTTTATGTTGAATTAATCAGGCATTCAAACCAAAAAAAAAATCTTAAATATAAAATATTTATTTATTAAAAATAATTAAATTTATCAAAATAAATTATTTTTATAAATTCATATCAGTTCATTCGAGAAAATAAAATGATCGAAAGTACGTACAAGGAAGGAAAGTTTGGTTCGGTTTAATTTACTAGTAAGATTTGGTTCGGTCTTTTTCCTAAAACCGTGCATTCTCAAACCCGTGAAGATCGCTCACCCGGTTTAGGGATTTCCGCATGATGGCCACCTTCGCCAGCTGCTCGGCGGCGCGCCAGGCCGACGTCGGCGTCAGCGACTCCTCCCGCACCTCCGCTGGACCTCTCCGCTGCCGATGCCTCCGGCCGGAGAAATCGACTCCTCCTTTGGATGCGCCACGTGGACCTCCCGCCGCCGCTGCACCTCAGCGAGCTCGGCGTCCAAGAGTCGGACCAGATGGGAATCATGCGCATCGGTAGCCGACTGCAGCACCAAGGCGCGTGCGGAGGAGAGCAGGCGGTGAGCGGTGGTGAATTCTGAGTCCTCGACGAGGCGTTTCGATTCCACCATCGCCCGCGTCGTGACGAAAGCGTTGCGTAGCCACAACGAAGCGGCGTCGCGGAGATCGGGGCGGAGGGACGGCAGGGGAACTAGCTGCTCCTCGTCGAACGAGACATTGTGGGTCGCCGGATCCCGATACTTGCACTTGGCAGACAAACAATGCCGCTCGATCTGTTGCTCTCCGGTCACCGCCATTCGTAGCTCGACCAGAAGCTCCCTCTCCTCCTCGGCATAGAGATCCCCCAGCCGAAGAACAGAGCTCCCTGTTCCAATAGTCACGTCAATGCCGCCTCCGCCGGAAGAATACACGGCGTAGATCTCGCCCGACGATAATTCGAGTTGGAGGCAGACGTCCTGCATCACGACGGACACGAGGCCGCCCACGCACTTGATGAAAGCGTCCTCTGATGGCACCTCGCTCTGCTTCTTCGGGAATTCGGCGGGGATTCCCAGATGCGCAAAGCGAGTGTTTGCGGCGACGGGGCCTCGAGGCGAGTGCGTGAGCTTGTCCTTGGGCTCCTCTAGCTTTCGGCCGGCGTCGGAGAGGAGCATGATGGTGGCCACTGGGTTGCGCTCCCTGCGGTCTTCCAGAACCTTGGTAGCCTTCCTGAGGGCGTCGCCGATGCTCGCCGACTCTCCGGACGGATCCACCGCGACGAGCCTCTCGACGATGTGTCGGGCGGCGCGCTGGCCCCGCTTCGACATCCGTCGGAGAGGGAGTAGCCGTTTGGGGCCCGCTGAGGCCGAGAAAGCGACGATGGAGAGGCGGTCGGCGGATCCCAGTGATGACACCACCAGCCGCATTGCGCGCTTCTGCATCTGGAGCTTCTCTCCCGTCATGCCGTAGCTCACATCCAAAACCATCACCAGGTCGATCGGGGCGCGGCCCCGCGTCTGGTCGAGGAGCTTCGACGGCCGCAACGCCGGGGCTTTCACCTTGATCGCCACCACATAGTTCCAGCGTCCCTGCCCCTTGGAGAGCAGGGCCGTCTGTGGCATAACTGTCACATGGACGCCGCCGGCCCTCGACCTCGGCGTTGCTCGACGAGTCCCGTCAAGAAGCCCATGGAACTCGTCCTCTCTTTCCGAGCCCTTTTCGCCGCTGCACTCCTCGTCCTCGTTGGCCACTTCCGGTATAGGATTGAACCGCACGCCTCCTTGGTTGGGCTTGGGCAGCGCAATAAGCAACGGCTCGTCATCATCATAAATCTTGACAGGTTCACGGCCACCGGCGGTGCTACGGCTGATTCTGCCGGAAGTTCTTCGATTGGGGTTCCTTATATCCGCCTCGCCGTCGATCACCTGCTTGGTGTCTTCCTCCTGGCGCTGCACGGCGGAGAGAAAGGGCGCCTGGCGCCAGTTGGCTGAGCAGATGGGGCAGGCGACGCTGCCATGGGTCCTGACGTGGGAGGAGATGCAGGGGAAGTGGAAGGCGTGGGAACACTCCGCCGTGAACACCGGCACATCCTGGCTCGCCCTCAGTCTCTGCCAACATATCCGGCACCGACTCTGCCCACCAACAAACGAGGATCGTCAACAACAAAAGCTCACAAAAAGCCAAAAAGAAACTGAAATGACAGAGAAAAATGGCGAGATCACTCCGCTTTTTCCTCCATCGTTCTGCAATCAAAGCCGACAGCCCAAAGCTGGAACTTGGGTGAAGAAAAGTACCTTGGAGAGGTGCTGGAAGAGGCCAAATTCTGAAGCGGATCTCAGCGAGGAAGGAGCAGAGGAGGCCTTCCGGTGAAACAGCGCAGGGCTGCTGGTGCTCAGCGTCGGCGTGGGCGCGTTGGTACAACCGTTCGACTTCGTCCGGCAGCGGAGTTCCGGCGACGCGCCACACCCGTCTCTACCGCCGGAGAAAAAACTCAACTTGGCGCAGCTCAACGCGTGGCTGGGTCCGGCACGCTGCTGCTTCTGCTTCTCCCCCGCCGCCTCCGTCGCGCCGGTATCCCGTCGGACCGCCGTGCAGAAGGCTCTCCGCCACCCTCCCGTTCCCATACCTCGCCGCCCTCTGCTCTCAAACCTTCTACAAATATCTCTTTTGGATTCCTCTTCCAGATCTCAAATTCCTGCACATATCACAAAACCGCCTCACCATCGCCATGGATATTAATAACCATCTTCTTCCCGGTACCACAGGAAACCTCAAATTCATTTAATTACTTTTCCCCGAGCAAGTCCAATTCAGCCTGGAGACAGTCAGCGAGGGAGGTGAGCTCCATTTGCACCTAAAAAGAAAAACAAAAAAAAAACTCGATCTGGCTGCAGAGTGCAGGGCAGAAGAACACGTTTCCTGTGCTGCACACTGCACTGCATCGTCTCTTCCATCCGATCTCGACTCTCTTTTGAACTTGCTACTGATAATCTGACACTGAGCCCGAGAAAATTAACCCTCCCTTGCCCTCTCCCCTCCCCCACCTGGCATTCGGCACCGCATGGATCTCGAAGTCAAATCTGGATCGTACGCCACCTCCGCCGATATTAGTTTAGGCGGCTTTTTAGCAAAGGACACACGTAAAAGTTAGAAATTATTAAAAAAATGTATTGAAGTTGTTTTTTTTAATCAAAGGAAACATAAATTTAATGATTTTTCTATCGTACTCCTCCCGTATTCTTTTTTTTTTTCTTTCTCGTTTAAAATTTCGAAACATCTAAACTCATTTTTTTTCAAATTTTTTAATTTAAAATAATATATTATAAGAAACCATTAAAAAATATAAAAAAAATAAAAAAAAATATTTTAGTTAAAAAAATATCTCTTCCAATATAATTTCATAAATATAAAGAGATATTTTTTCAGACCCAACATGGATCTTTCAGGCCCTGCGTGAGCTTGAAATTAAATTATTTCAGGTCCAATACGGGCCTGAAATCACATTATTTCAGGCCTATCCTGGGTCTGAAATTAGATTATTTCAGACCCTCTGATAATCAAAAGTAAGGTTCAATATTACTAATTGTATAGACACCAATATTACTGAATATTTTAATAAAATGAGGATTTTGTCACATATATAAAAAGATTATCTTATAAATAATTAATTTAATAAATCATGATTAAATATTATAAAAAATATTTTTAAAATGAAAAAATATTTGAGTCCACGTTGGGCCTAAAGTCTTAATTTCAGGTCCTGTATGGGTTTGAATCGGAAATCATATGTTGTGATAGATTTTTTTTATATATTAATATATTAATTTATATTAATCAAGAACCATCTCTTTATATCTCTAAAATTACTCTGGAAGAGATATTTTTTTAATTGAAATATTTTTTTTTGTTTATTTTATTTTTTTTAATTGATTATCATAATATATTATTCTAAATTAAAAAGTCTAAAAAAGCGGATTCAGATGTCGAAATTCTAACTGAGGAGGAAGAGAATATGTTGACAGGAGAAATATAAAAAGAAAATTATTAAATTTGATACGGCTTTTAATAAAAATAAAATTTTATAGTACATCTTTTGATAATTCTTAATTATCATATGTGCCCTTAGATAAAAGGGCAGTAGTTTAGGGCAGCCCCTTGCGAATCGACCTGTGTGACGTACAGCCAGCTCACGCATGTACCTGCTATGGCGGAGCGGGGAGGCGGGCAGTGCAGTGGAGATTCACCCGCGGAGGGCAATAATGAGCGTCAGCGGCAGCGGCAGCGGCAGCAGCAGCGCTCTGCTAAATGCCAATTGCGCGCTCCAAAAGTGATACAGTGAAATTTCGATGTTAACTGTCCCGCGCTATTTGCGATATATTTATATCAGGGCTTTTTTGGAACAATTTTTAATATTGCACTCTTTTTGATTTTTTTTTTGTTTTTTTAAACTGCTGTCGACCATCATTACTATCTGTTCCTTTAATAATGGTCCCATGATCATCTCCTTATATGACGATTAATGTTTGTTATCATTGATCTAAAATAATCTGTTTCAGAATAAATCTCCACCCGCCTCATTCCAGCTCTGTCTGAGCTCTTAGACGGAGAGAGTCATGTTTTCGAGTAAGATCGATCGTAAATAAATTGCATGTTCATGAATAATTTTGATCTTAGACAAGCTTGAATAATTGTTAAAATAAGTAAGCAAAATATATTTAATTTATTAATATTCATAAATAATATTTAATAATAAATTATTTTTTATAAATACGTTAAATAAATAAAAATTTAAAATGGATAAATAAGTTTGTATTATCAAATTTGAATTTGATTTTTTTATGAGTTTGAGTTTAATTCACATTTCACTCAATTTGGTTCAATTAATTTATCAAACAAATTTAAATATCATAAATTTTAACTTGGACTTTGATCCTGTCGCGAAGCGGGATGACGATCCCACGGGTCGGATGGTCTCCCGGGTGGCGCGAGCGGGTGAGGTGGCCGTGAGCTGGCCGCACTCCAGCGTGACTCTGTAAAACAGCGATCGTTAGTAAAACCGCCGGGGATTTCCCCGGTCAGGTACTCCGACGGTCAAGTCATTATTGAAAGGAGGCGATAGACAAGAAGGCTTGCACACGCGTAAGGACGTACCTGCAGTAGGAGGAGTGCGAAGTTTATATAGCCGGAGAGCTGATAATCCCTGTACGTGTTGACGAGACAGGGGGTGGTAGCTGTCAGCTCATAGGGAGCACTTAGGAGTAGCACGGCATGGCGCGGGGTGCTCAAGCAGTACGAAAGTACTGGATTGACGGACTGACCACGAGAATTGTCAGAGATGAGCAAGGTGTGTGGAATCCCGTTAGCAGGATCGTACCCCATATATGATGATATAGGAGGTGAAGAGGTGACATAGCCTGTACCCCGATGGCCGACTGGCGGGTCCGAGTGCCGGGGACCGAGTCGGGTAATGGCCAGTGAGCGTGGACATCCACGTGTCCGACTGGTAGAATGGAAGCGCAGGGTACGTCCTGAGTCGGGGGTTTGCCGAGTAATGTCTGTCTGCTTCTGTTAGGTATCTGGCTTTCGTGATGATATGAGAGCGTGGATCACCCTGCGTTCGACTGTGACGCTCGACCTAGCTCTAGGTCGGGAAATGGCCAGAGATCGTGGGCGACCACGCGCTCGACTGGGGAGAATGGCTGGTGGTTAGTCCGACAGACTCCTTTGGTGGCTAGTTAGACACCGCGTCGGGGGTCCCTGGGCTCGGGAATCTACCCAGGGATATCTTCGCTGACCTGTCTATTAAACTTTTTTGGCGCCAGGCTAGCTGACGGGCCCAACCTATGAACCTATCCGTAGGCAAGGCCGGGATCTGACACAATTTTACTTTCACTTTCCCTAATCTTGAATAGCTTCGTTGGCCATGGTTGCTCAGAACCGCACGAATTGACTGTTTTGTTAGGTCGGCATGATCTCCATCTACTGCAGCAAGCTCAGGGTCACAGTGAGATTTGCTCATCACGACAAACAAAGCTAGGCGTAGATATAAGAGACCACCTACCTACAGGTTTGCAAACAAAACTACTTAGTGTGCTACAAAAGATGCACAGAGCCCATAAAAAATACTAATCTTTGGAACTTCCCTAGATATTATATAAACATAGGAGGTGAAAGAGAGGTAAATGGGAGACAACGACACTACCAACTCCCCTCAACGTAAATAAATAATTTCGCCTACTCGATATGAAATTTTTGACTCCATCCCGGCTTGTGAAGGCCTTAGGATTCATCCTCGTGGAGATATAAAAGAAAAGTTACACTTGGCATTCATAAAACTAATGGGAGTATGCCAAACCCATTCCAAAAGGCTTCTATTAGCTTAGGAAAAAAATTTCCTTCTAAAGGGATACAGACAAAATCTATTCTCATGGCCTTTAATTGAATGTCGATCTTTAATGCTATATGACAAGATAAGAGTCCCGAGAAGAAGAGCACCATCTTATAATATCTTTCACGAGTGTCCTTGTCGTGGCTAGGACGAATGGTTTCATTCTTCTCAAAACAATCACATGTATAATGTATATTTACAGGTCGAGATACAAGAGAGTATTTTCATGATTCAAATTCGTGATCTTTAGATCATAAAGATAACAACTTAATTATTACGTCAAGACTGGAATACATGCAAATGCAAATACATAACTACATAGGCCAATTAGCCCACTTTTACCAACTTAGTTTGCCTAACACACTCGGATCATCTATGTAATTTGGATTTTTCTAGATTTGTCCCATTCCCTCCATCTATAAGCAATAAATTTTGAGGAGAAATAAAATAAATTTAAATACTTTAAATAAAATTTAAAAATATAAACAATTTAACAGTAGTATTAAATTTGAAGACTAATTTTAAAAATTAAGAAAAGTAAAAGAATACAATATAATATAACTAGATCCTTTATATTATTTTTATTTCCAATAAATAAAAATTGAAAAGTAGAAACATAGGTTTTAATAGATTTTTAAAAATAATTTTAATCGAATAAAAAAATATATTCCTTTAAAAACAAATACATTTTTTTTTAAATTAACATAAGATATCTAACTTAAGTCGAACCAATTCTAGAGTGATTGGTCCGACTACTAAAATAAATTAAAAAGAGTTCGCAACCGATGATTTTTAATTTAATTTTCTTAGATGTATGAGAAATTAAAAAGAAACTCTACCACTACATCATTGCCCGATGATGAAAAAAATACTTTAATTTCACATTAAGTTGTCGAAGTTAATAAACCAACCCTCGATCTCCAAAACCACAACTATCAACAGTGATTAGTAGCATCTCTAAAATGAATAACCACCAATTAACCTCATGAGATGTGAGCCATTCTGAGGAAAAACACAGATTGAAAACTCAAAAGCTGAAGCTTTTAGAGTAATAAACATGTGGAGGATGAGCACTAAATCTTCTTTGTAAATGAGTTCAGAAACATTTAATTTCTTGCATTTCCCCACACTGCATTGATGAGGCAGCAGAGAGCGAACATGATTGGATGAACACCCACACATGAACGATAATTAATACTGATCTATTAAACAATCTGAAAGTGGAGATCTGAATGGATTTGGGTTTATATGCGTGAACAACAGTTGAACCTGAATTGAGGATCGATGTGGGAGAGTTTAGTGTGTGTTGGCTGACTGATTGGTATGATTGTGATGTTTAAAGATGATTAGTTGGAACTAATAATTGGATTAGTGATTTTGAAACTTGGAGTTGGCTTAGTCAAGGAATACTAATCTTGTGCTAATTTCATTAGTTGATGCGTCATGTGGATGCGACTCTACATTATTAGATAATGGTACACAACTTGTTGGGATGGATCAATCGAGAATTATGTTGATGATGTTTATGCACTCAACTTGTTCCAAACTTCATTAGTCGACATAAGGAATATCGAGTTGGAGTATCGCAAGTCTAAAGACCAAGTCACTGATATATTTACCAAGCCATCGAAGCATCAATCTTTTGTTGTAGAATGACTAACCTTCTAAGTTACCAATTTAGTAGATTTAGACAAAAGAGCATATCTTTATCGAAAGACTTTATTTTCCAAAATAAATAGGATAGAATTGAACATTAAATTAAAGAAGAGAATTTAGTGCTGTAACTTACCTCGTCTCATCAAAATGAACAAAATGGTTGGGTCTGAAATCAGATAGCCAAAAAACTCTTCCTCATTTTGAAGTCGAATCTATTTATCTATCTATCTATCGGCTCGAAAGCTCCACAAACAACATATTGAAAACCATGTTATAAGTCCAAATCCATAAGTCTGACAGAGAGAGTTAGGAATTCCACAGCCAAGAAGAACATTTCCACTAAACTGTCATCTTTAGTGCGAATGTTCAGCAGTTTTAGTAGAACTGAAACAAAGTAAACAACGAACTGTTCTTGCAGCTCTGCGTTGAAGCTTCTGCAGTGATTCAGGTGACATTGGTTTGGACTGAAGTAACCAGTGACGTTGAAAACGGAGATGATCACGTTGACAAATGAGGCGATGGGAATATTCCGGGAAGTTAGGCGACTTCCTCTCAACGGTCGCGTCCACCGCTCTCATGTGAAGAAAGAAAGAAAGTGAGAAAGAAAAAACCAACCCGATTAGTTACGAAATTAGGTAAAGAATATTGACTTCTTCAACGATTTCTTTACATAGTCGGCACCTTATATTTGACTGGACGAGGACGGTGGGGTCCATATATTAGTCCCTAACTTCGCCAACAATGAGTGAGGTAAGAATTCCGTGTTTCGTTTCTAGCGTATAAGTTCAACAAAGGCGCTTGGCGGGATGGACCGCCAACCCCGCGATTTCCATCCCGGGCTGGGTGGACCCCACTCTAAACCCAATAGGTGTTGTGGGAGTGGGAGGGTGAATTGAGTTTCCGAGGGACTGAAAATTATGATTTCGGAAGAAAGACGACGAGACGACCTTCAAAACCCCGAGGAAATCAAATCGAAACCCGCGACCGTGGCCGCCGCCGTCGTCCGGGCTATCCACTCCCACCGGCCGCCGTTCCCGGGTTCTTCGTGAGGTAGGGCCTGCCTCCTCCTTCGTTGCTTCGGTCCTTCCGATCCCTCTATTCCTTTCGTCTCGAACGGATTCGTGGTTGTCAGATGGCGTCCATCCGGCGAACCATCTTGGCGGCGACCGACCTCGATCGTTCCTGCCGCCGCCACGCCTTACTGCACCGGAAAGGCTCCCTCTCCTCTTCCTTCTCCTCCCGCGGGAAGCTACAGCAGCACCATAACTCTTGGCGGAGGTGGTGCCTGCTTCGCTTGCTCCTTTTCTTCCTATTCGGCTTTCTTTTCGGACTATTCCCCTTCGCTGACCTCGAAGATTCCAACTTTCGCCCCCGACGCCTCTCTTTTGGTTCCTCCTCCTCCGCAATCTTAACGACGGCCGCCGAGAATAGCGGTAACAGTTACCTTCCCCGTCGTGATCTGGGGAACGTCGCTTTGAGCTACCGTGCCAGTCAGATTGATGGTGCGCAATTTATTAAATACGCTAGCAATCCGCCGCCATTCAAGCTTCCACAGGATCAGTCGGGCGATGGGAAGCCGCTGCTCATCGTTACTCCCACGTACAGTCGGCCGTTCCAAAGGCTATACCTGAGTCGGATGGGCCAGACACTTAGGCTGGTGCGGCCACCCCTTCTTTGGATAGTGGTGGAAATGAATGAAGCCACGGTTGAGACAGCAGATACCCTCAGGGGAACGGGCGTCATGTACAGGCATCTTGTCTGCAAGAAGAATTTGACCGACACCAAGAATGGGGGCGCCCACCAGCGGAACACCGCCCTTGAGCACATCGAGTGGCATCGCCTGGATGGTATTGTGCACTTCACAGATGAAGACAGCATTTATTCCCTTGAACTCTTCGAGCGTCTGCGGGAGATCAGGTTCCTTCTTTACAGTGCTTTACTACTGCTTCGTCGGTCAATGTTGTTTATTTGTTATACATGAAATCAAACATTTTTGAAGTAAATAGGTGGAAGAATAATGAATATATATATTTGATAATTTTGAAAATAACAGTTAATCCTCTTGGTTTTCCTGTCCTGATGATAAGGAAGTCTCGCAAATAGAAAAGTAAGACGGACAAGATGATTGATGAAGATAATAAACACAAAATTGGTACTGTGGTAGAGACTTTGACACGATACCAGATTGAGGTTGATGAGTTAATCTTATCTTCTAGGGAATTTCCCCCCTCTTTTATAACTCAAACTGAAGCATGGCATCAAGTTCTGATCAATGTTGATCAGCATTGACGGTCTGACCGATATTGATGCTGTATTTGCATAGATAAACACCAATGTTCCATGTGCTAACAAAGTTTTGATAGTACTGGCCAAGACAGGGCTTGTCTTGGTTGATACTGTCCAAAACCGACTGATAGAAAATTATCTGCTTTAACTCATCCTTTGATTTTTGATGCCCATGATGGCAAGGGATGAAACACTATAGAAGGAGAGGAGGGGGAAGCACCAATTAGAGCACTATCAGCAACAGAGACGAGGGGAATCATGATGCATCTACATTCTATGCCTATGCTTCTTTCAGTTTCAGTTGTGTTAATATCAATCCAAGTTCTAACTTCTTATGGTTGCAAATGTATATTTGTAGACATGTTTCAGTATCAGTTGTGTCAATCCTAGTTCTAACTTTTTATGGTTACAAATGTATATTTATAGACATGTTGAGTAAGATTGTCACTTGTCAGGATCGAGAGCCTACTGCGAATGGGAGGTTCATAGGTTCAGATTGTAAGATTGAAGAATAGAATCACAAGAACTTACGATTTAATAAAAATATCTTAGAATTATATTTGATATTTATAATTTATCACATGTATGCACTTTTAATACAGTTTAATATGAATTTTAAGCACCATGATTCCAGGATAATAAAAGGTTAAATAAATTAATTTTATAGTATTTATATTGTAAAACATTCAAGTAGAAACTTTATAATATGAATAGTAATTGGATACTAATACAATAATTAAAAAAGATTATTATACTTTGGAGGTAAAAAAAATTATATAATTGAAAACTTTCTCAAATGATATAAAACAAAAATAATAATATTTGCCGTAGTAAATGTTGATCGCTAAAATTCTTAATTGAATATAAATATATTCTAGTTAAAATTGTTGGGAACAAGATCCTACATAGGAATGAATCATAGACTCATAAGATCATAACCCAATTCAAATCCCAATTGGGATTTGGATCTTTTAGGACAGTAAGGATTGTAAGTTCATAAGATCCAAGGTCCAGATGACTCTCTTGACTACCATGAAAAGGAGAAACCAATCATAATTCTAGATGTCAACTTGAATCTTGGAGAATTATGGGGTTGACCATGCTAGAATGTTATGAGAACTAATGCTCTCATTTGATGCACAAATTCACAAAAATGATGACTAGTTGAGTGTTTGTTATAAATGGTATTTTATTGCCCAAAAATTTTAAATTTATTTTCATATTTCTAACCTTATATTTGAAAGGCAACAAGTTAGTAACAAAACATTATGGGATTAAACTTTGAAGTGCATTGAATTATGTTGAGTGCCAGCACAGTGGTGAAATCATGATGCTTTAGTTGAAGACTTAACTTCCTATATAAAATGATACTTTAATCCTTGAATTGAAGTATGTTTTAGAAGTGTGAGTATGAAGACAAAAATGTGAATAGCTGTAAAAGAAAAAGAGATAAATTAGGATTTAAATATTTCTCTTGAATATAAAAGAGCCAAAAATATTGGATAAAGAAATATGAAAAAAATAATCAAAGAATAGATTGATAAAATTTTACATAGGAAGTGGCTAATTTCATTGTCAATTTGTCATTTTCATTTTCTCAAGTCCTAACTATTTGGTGTTGACTACAGGACTCTTATTCTTTTTAAAGCTTTATGCAAGACGACTATATCACTAGTAACATTCATACCAATTATATCATTGCTTATTACACTACTAATGTTTCCTTTAAGTTTTCATCTACCTTTACACCTTTGGTTTTAATAGATTCAACTATTTTAATAATAAAATCTGTTGCTCGCAAGAAGTCACTAAATTTGAAGTTGCAAGTGACAAAGAAATTAGTAGAAGTATCATGGACAAAAAAAATGAAATAAGTAAAATTGACTAGAATTCTAGAAATATTTAACTTTCAATTATGGGATACTTCGAGAGAAAGAAAATGTGCCAAAAGCGAGTAAAAGTGAGATAAGAGAGTTTTGAAAAGGAAACAAATATCCTTTTAAATTTAAATCCATAGATTTGATGAATGTGAAAAAAATGACGAAATTAGTTTTGCAAGATCTTTAAGTCACAAACATAGATTTGATAATTTAAAGGAAACACATTCCTGTTGATCACGTGGAAAATATTTTAGAAAGGTTTTTCGACGCCTAGATATTTGTACGCCTAATGGCAATAGGACATTGCATCTGGTATATAAACTAATTACTTGAGGATCGTATAATGTAGTGTTATTTTGCTTACCAAAATCTTCTTCATCAACATCATCTTATTTTGATCATGTTTACCTCAATGCATTAACATTGTCATTATAGTTATGTTGCTGACAGTCAACTTTTTTTTTTTTTTTTTGCTTCTGTTCCTTTTTCTGGATGCAACAGTATCCTCTGACTTGAAAGTTCTATACCCTCAACTGGCAACCCTTTCTCAAATATTTCTTTATGCGAACCTTATTAGTTATTGCTAAACCAACAATGATAGAAACTTGTAACAATCATTTGGAATTTTACTTGAATCCAACCTGATCCTCCATTATGCAATTTGCAACCCGGACCCCTCAAGATCCATTCTGGTAGTATTCACATATCTGGTTCGTTGCCTATTTTCTTAATCTTCAACCATAATAATCAGTATATAGTATATGCATGATAAGTTTGTATCTTTATCTCTCTTTCATAGATAAATTTGTAAATTAAATGCAATATTGGACTGTTTGTTTAGGAGATTTGGTGTTTGGCCTGTTGCAATGCTTGCTCAGAACAAAAACAAGGCTATATTTGAAGGTCCAGTGTGTAATGGAAGTCAAGTAATTGGATGGCATACTAATGAGAAAAGCAAGAGATTGAGGAGATTTCATGTTGATATGTCTGGTTTTGCATTCAACAGCTCCATAATATGGGAGACCAGGAGATGGAATCGTCCAAATATGGATGCCATTCGGCGACTAGATACAATGAACGAGGGCCTTCAGGTATGCTTTCCCTTATCAGTTTCTCTGGCTCAACAAAGTTCATTGTTAGAACAAAAAACTGCAGGGATCTAAAACAATAGGTCAGTTTAACTAGAAACACAAATGTTAACGAAGGCATTCTTTGAACACTAGCAATACACTTAGGTAGTATCAAGAGCATAGATTTGTGACTCTTGTCCATTTAGGTCATTCCTTCACTAGTTATTCTGGGGCAGGTGAATGCCATCTTTACTATTCATTTTATTGTGTTAAGTAAAAAAAGAAAATGGAGTTCATGTTGGGTTGGTTATTTGGTTGCATTCTCTTTTATTGAAAAAGGCATATTTGCCAACTCTATTTGTTAGGGACCTCTTGGTAAATTATGTTGGGATGCAAATGCAACCTATTGCAGGGTGTCAATTGTAAAGTTACATTAATATATTTATAGTGTAAGAAACCTTATAAATTTCCCCCATTAATCTCAACATGGTATTGGAGACATCATGGTTGATACTACTCGGTCAATCTCATATGCACAACCCATCATCATGCATGGCTTTGTTTTACATGTTGCAACTCCTCCACACAATCCATCATCACTGTCCCATACACAAGAGGCCTCTTCCATGTGAGGCAGTGCCTCTATTCTATTCAGTTGTACGATCTCCTTTGCACACTCCTTCATACAAGCAGTATCTTTGCGTGAACTTTTATGGAACTTCTCTACATGTGTGATCTCCATGATGTGTAGACCTTTTGTGTAAGCATTTTCATCTATCGCCCCTTCAAGCAAACTCGATATTTCTTTGGCAATATCGTCACCCTTCCTCTAACTGAGTTACGTTTTCTTCTTCACATGCATCTTCGAGAAGCAAATTCTGTGCTTACTCTTGTTCCTGTGGAGAACAACCTATTTTAGACAACAGTAGTCCCTCTTTTGTCAGAGTAGTAGTTCTGACTTGATTGGTGAACCCTCAAGAGTTTTCCTCAATTCAAAATGTTAGATTTATGGATTACTTCCCAATTGCCTCCTTCTAATCCTCTAGGCCTTTCCGGCTCCATAACGAATCATATAAAAGTTAAATTGGAAAAACTATGTTTCATTGGCTTTAGAAATTTGGGTTTGCTTCATGGACTAAGGCTAATTTAATCATCTCACCATAGCTGTCAAGATTGCTATCCTCACTAGAGCCTCTTGGGAACAAATTGATGCTTGATTACTTTTTAGTGCTTAAATACAATCTGCTGCTAATTCTATTGCAATTGATCAATTATATCTACTTATGTGATGTCTTCTCCATTGTTGATTAATACAGATTGCTATCTATCATTTATTTTGCATTTGATGATTCCAAATATTTTTGTGGAATTATTTTACAGGATATGTTGATTAGCACAATTTATTATCCATGTTAACCATTTTATCCCTATAAATGTGCTTTATTTTTCTTTTAAAAATGCATTGCATATGCATATGTGCTATGGAATGGTCGATGGCATACTGCTAGATAGAGAGGATACACATTTGGTTTATCTGACTTTGTCGTATGACCTCTCTCCGTTCCTTTCAAAACGGCTACACTAGATATTTATCAATTATTATGCATAAAATACCATGTAGTTTTGAATCTCCAAGCAATTATTGTATAAGGAGAGCCTTGGCACAATTATAAAATTGTTACCATGTAAGCTTGTGGTAACATATGTGAGTCGCGGAAACAACTTCTTACAATGCAGGATAAAGCTACATATAATAGATCCATTGTGGTCGGACTCTTTCTCGAGATCTTGCATTGGCAGGAGTTTGGTGCCCCAGATTGCCCCTTTTTACTAATATAATATAGTTTGGTGTGACACTAGTTGGCATAGATTGACCGATAATGAGGTTTAAATTGTATCACTAAGGCTCATATTGTGATTTATTATTACAACCCAGGACCACATGTACAAAATACACTTGCCCATTTGATTAGTAAATACTCACTGCATCTTGTTTATGTGTTTTTTTTGGTACTCGAGTCAATCAGATAAAGGAACATTTATTCATGGGTAAATTACATTCTTAATAACATTTTGCATCAAGTATTTGTTTCATTTAAATGATCCTACTTCAAATGCTTTGGGCTTGCTGAACAGTTTGCATGATCATGTTAATTATTACCTGTTCATATCGTTTGCAGGAGACAACATTTATAGAGCATATAGTAGAGGATGAGAGTCAAATGGAAGGCATACCATATGGTTGCTCAAGGATCATGAATTGGCGCCTCCCTCTAGAAGCAAAAGATATTGTTTATCCTAAAGGATGGCAAGTATCTAGGAACTCTGATGCTGTGGTTCGATTAACATGACGTAGTTTTTTTTTCCCCTTCAGAAGGTAATTCAACCTGGATAATTACTGCTATCTGCCTCCTAATTGTTGGGTAGGAAAAACTCATATAGTAAGATTATTATACTCATGAAGATTTTGTTTACCATTTACCACATCGATTGTTGGTAGTTTGCGAGCATATTTACATCAATAATCATTTGAGAGTGTTTGCAGGCTATAGCATTTATTTGGGTGCCATAGCGCGACGGCCCCTGGCCGTACCATTAATCAACTTCCAGAGTATGAATCTAACTCGAGGTTGGATCAGCACAGTTGAGATTGCATCACCACATGGATTGTTTATATCTTTCAGGCATTTCAATTATGTACAGGTTCATTCATGATATGAAAAGGCTCTAAATTTAGTGAATCTCAAAGAAAGAAACATTTTCGGATCCCCTTCCTTGTAAAAAGCTGCTTTCAGCATCAATTTTTGAGTTGTTTTTCAGGTCTCTTTTCTTGTTCATCTATTTTGATTGCTAACCAACAAAACGCTTGTTTGAAGTTGTCGCCACTGGAAATTGGTGTCTAACCTAATTGAACAAATAGGGTTGTGAATGAACTATTTTATAAGTAGATCACTGTAAATTAATTTCTGAGATCAATACAAATTAATATCTAAAATTGTTATTATTCAATTTAATTGAATAAAATTTCAGAATATATGAATTTTCAAATAATAATAATAATAATAATAATAATAATTACATAATAATAAATGCATAATAAATAAAATGATTAAACATATTGAATAATAAGAATTTTTTTTTTTTTTTTTTTTTTTTTTTTTTTTTTTTTTTTTTTTTTTTTGAAAACAAAAATTTTTTTTTTTTTTTTTTTTTTTGTAACTTAGTGATAGTAGAAAATCCAATGTCATACGATCAGTTAAATCTTAAACAAACATTTTATTTTTGGGGATATAAATCTACTCCTAAATCCAATGTTCTCTAACAATATATCTTAGAAATATCAAAAGCTAACATTAACGCATTCCTTGCTAATTCAAAAAGATTATATATTTTTTTCAGTAATTTACTGAACCGTACTTAATTTTACTAAATATCCAAATTACATAGGATAATTTTAAATTATCAAATCATGTATCTATTTTTATTTTTACTCCTATCAGTTGATTGGTGAAAAACACGAGTAGATTGATTTTCACCGGTCGACTCAATTTACGTCTGATCCATTGTTTTTTTAAAACTTTGTTAATTAGTTGACTGATTGGAAAAATTCAGTCGACTGATTTATTGATTTTTAAATAAAATTATTTTTAGATAAAATCGATTAATAAATTAAACGATTTCGAATTGATATGAAATTAATTTCTATATGTATAGTTTATTCTCTTGATTATATCCGCACACTTAAACATCAATTTGACCCAATATATTAAGAGCAGTGATTTTTTGAACACCAATGTGTTCGAACAATTCAAACCAGCTGACGGACTAAACGACTTCAGATTGATATGAAATTAGCTCTTATATATTCGTCTAATTCCCCTGATTATATTTATATCCCCAGACATCAATTTGATTCAATATATTAAGGGTAGTGATTTTTTGAATACGAATTAGATTTTTTGAACAATCAAATTCGTGTTTAAAAAATCACTACTCTCAATATATTGAGTCAAATTGAAATTTAAGAGAATGTATATAATCAAGAGAATTAGACAAATACATAGGAGCTAATTTCATATTAATTTGAGGTCATTTGGTCCATCAACCAATTTTGTCCAAAATTAATTGATGGACCAAACGAATTAGTGAATGAATCAAACAATCTCGAATTGATATGAAACTAACTCATATGTGTTCATCTAATTCTTTTGATTATATCTACGTCCTCAAATATTAATTTGATCCAATATATTGAGAGCGGTGATTTTTTAAACTTAAATTTAATTGTTCAAAAAATATAATTTGTGTTCAAAAAATCACTAATCTTAATATATTGAGTTAAATTAATATTTGACGGTATGAATATATTGAGTCATTGATAACACTTACCTCAAACGGCTCAATATTATCGGTTCTCGATACAGATATGTAAATCATGAGGGACTTCGTCCAAAAATAGTAGCCAATACAAGCCCGCTAAGAATCAATCCTAGGCTCACTTATGGCAATACCACTGCATGAATCATCTTTGCTAGCCCATGAGGACAAAAAAAATTATATCATAGTAAAAGGTGATATCTTTTGGTCCAAGTTTTCCAATATCGTCAACCTCACAGCAAAATACAGACAGGTAAATCACGGAGGACATTTTGCCCAATCACAGTGGCTCGTTGTATGGGAGAGGTCAATACACAATGAAATATTTTGCACCTGCTGAGAATTGACTCTATGATATATTGAAATAAACACCTACGCAGATACCAATTGTGTCAACCTGTGGGGTCAAAAGATTATATATGGGCAAAAAACGATATCGCTCATCTCAAGTTGCCTAGTGCCGTCAGCCCCATGATAAGATATAAACAGATAAATTACAAATTACAGATGATATTTTATTCTAACACAATGATCCTTTGCATGAAAAAATTAAATATCTAATGAGATATTTTAAACCAGCTATAAATTAATCTCAAAATTTATTGAAGGAAATACTCATACAAGTATCGACCACTTCAATTCATGGATCACCAAAAGATTATATCACTTCTATGGGGTGGTGTTGTGTTAAAATATTTAGAAAATCAATTCAAATTTAAAATTGAATGAATATTTTAAAGGTCGGTTTTGAATGTGTATAAGTTATTTTTCTAATATACTCGATAGCTAAATTAAAAAAAACAAAATAGAATCTGGATACCTAGCTGAATTATTAAAAAAATTATAATATGCAACTCTAGAAGTTATTATTTGATATTAACATAGTTATGCAATGCACAAGAACAAAACATGTTTATCCATGACAAATGACTCAAGACGTCATCATTGGATAAATGTTTATTCAGGAATTCATATATACAAATGAGTTAGAAATCTTGGCTAAATAAATGTTGTACTTTACTTTTATTGAGGGTAGAAAAATCATGTGTTTTTTTTTATTTCGCCCTAAAACGTTTTTAAAATATCCTCTAAAATTTTTAAATAATCAAAATAACTTTAATATTTTTAAATATTATTTATTTTTTACCTATTAACATTATTATTTTATTTAGTGAAAAAGTAATGCCAATTGTAGCCCATGATTGACTTTCTTAAGTGTACGAATGGTTTTAATAATTATGATTGAAATTATAAGAGTTATTTTGATAATTTGAAATTTTAGAGGTATTTAGGTAATTTAAAATTTTTAAAAGGGTATTTTTAAAGAAAGGCAAATTTATAGGGGCAAAAATAACAAAGTTTCGTATCAATTCGCTGCGATTGGATTCTATCCGAAAAAGTGTTGTCCCCTGTCCGTTCCCCGATAACAAGATAGTGTCGATGTCGATCGAATAACGAGAATTTGATTGTCGACCGAATCAAATGATATCCTAGAAAATAAATCGGTCAGAATCCTGTAATCTCGTCGGATTTGACGGTGATCGGGATGTAATTGCCGCTTCCGACGGTTCATTGTACTTCGTATTTTTTAGGGAAACTTGTCATCGTTTCGATCGATGTTCGATCGTATTGGGAATACGGCGAGATAGGCTTTTTTTTTTTTTTTTTTTTTTTTTTTTTTTGAATTTTTTCATTTTTATGTTACTTGTTTCCTTTGACCCATGGGAAACGCCGCGAGCGATGGTACCAGAAACGGCAGTGGTCGGAGGAACTCCGGCCATCACCAGTCCAATCCCTTCGGCTCCTTGCCTTCCCCGTCACAGCCGACTGAGACGTCTTCCAGTCTCCATGCGTTCTCCGCGACGACGCCTTATCCGCCACAATACCCTAATCTAAACCCCCCGCAGTACTATCCTTCCGGATACCACCCGCCTCCACCACCGGCGATGCCGGTGCCTTCAGATCAGTACCACCGTGTCATCGGTGGACCTCATGGAGAGTACCCTGTTCATCAACCGGGGTGGATGGGCCGCGGGAGGTATCCACCTGATGGCCCTCTGGCTGTTTCGTCTTCGAATTTCGAACAGCAGAATACCGTAGCAATTAGGAACTTTGTTGATATTAAGAAAGAGACCCTCGGTGTTGAGCCTGATGAGGAAAATCTAGGTCGATTCCTCGTTTCCTTCTCCTTCGATGCCACCGTCGCAGGAAGGTGATCCTTTTTTCCTTCTGTTAGCTTGCTATAATAATGAATGCTGTTTCACATATTTACTGCTGTATTATTCATGTGCAAAATTATATCTTTCCCATCAAATTTTTGTTCTCTCCATTTTCTGAGTCTCCAATCATGTATTGACATGTTCAAAGCGATCATCCCTCTCGACGATGAAGCCTATCTTTCATCACTGCCGACCTTGATAACTCTTATTTTTGAGTCATTTCTAGTATGCAGAGGTTGATTCGATTTGATACTGCTCTTACGGCCCATGTTTCTTTGCCCCTAGATCTCCAGCCAACTTCGTAGAAAGAGGACTATTTAGCAGGAAGACAGATGGTCTTTAATTTTGGTTTCTTTGCCGTGATACTAATCATGAGAAAAACATGATAACACAATTAGCTTTCTCTGATTCGTATTCTTTCATATATAATTTTCCTGCAACATCTGTTTCTACATGAGTCTACATGAGTCTACATGAGAAGCCAACAAGATGAGTTTGACTTTGACATGTTTCCATAAGCAACAAATTTTCAATTTGGAAATAGGGCAAGCATTTAAACCAGAGCTGTTTGAAAGAGGGCTTGTTTTAAGTTATTTGTTTGTTCAACTTTTCTGTTTTGAATGGGTGAAGGCGAGCTTGTTATAATGCTTAGTTAGGATGGTTTTTATGTTTTAATCAAAATCAAGTCCAAAGTTTTTTAGTTGGAACAACTTGAAATTTCATGTGTTTTTTTTTCTCTTTTAAAGTCTACTATGAGGGTATTACACTATGATTGAGGATTATATTCACGTGGAAACTTCTTTACATTTTGTTCTTAGATTATTAGGACAAGAATTAAGTGAACATTTTGCAAAGTCTATGGTGTTAGTTGATATCAAAGAATCTAGAGAATTATTATGATTACCTGTGGTTGCCATATACAACCGTAGGCAGGGATTGATTAGGAATAGGAGGTGGGCTGGGCTTTGGGTGGGGAACGGGTGGGTTTTAGTGGGCTAAGTAAAAAACTTGCATAGGTAATTAAAAAAAATGGGCTAGGCTATGAGTCCAGGACAGCCCTGCTTAAGATCCGTCCTTGACCATAGGCAAGATTAGTTGTCCATAGCTTGATTTGGTCGAGTTTAAATATAATGAATGCATGCAGTCTTGTAATTTTATGGCATCTATCATGTCTCATTTATTGTATAGATATAATATTGTTATAATTTGATCTCAGATGTTTTATTTTGACCACCTATTGCAGATTATAATTTTTATCTTGTTTGAGAATGATGGTTATTTTTTTTTAATTTTTTTTGGGGAATGGGAAGGACAAAGCCTACCCTCCATGGGTAAATAAAGTTGCATAGTAAGTTATATGAGGAAGCAAAATAAGAGCATATATCAATCAAGGAGACAGAGTTTGGGCCCATACAAGGTTGTGCAAGTTTAGGAGATCACCAAAGTGCCAAGAAAAGTTGTGGAGTGCATCTAGGTCAGATCCTACAATTGATCTGTTAGCTGACTTGTGGCCGAAGCTAAGGTTTCTTCTGAGGTGAATTGTATAACAAATTCTTACCTACCGTCGACAAGCGAATTCCAATCCCGCTCTGCCACAACATGTTGTAGAGGAAAGCCTATTGCATTGTCATGCTACCAATGGTCGATGGTGGTCAATAGAATCATGGATTTCCTTAGGCATTGTATGTCTGCAGAACTAGCTCATACGAGATGCTTTGGGAAGCAAATGACTCATATCGATGAAGCACTAGCATCTGAAGGGTCTCTACTAGGTCCAAGGCAAGGGTGGGTGGACAAGGTGTCATGTGCACACTTGAGCAAAGCAAAGAAGATGAGATTCCCTGCCGATTGTATCTACATTTAAGGTCTTTGGGTGTCACACTAATTTCTAGTGTTTTTGTTTTGGTTGATGCAAAATCTAATCTTGCAATCTGTTAAAGAGGCCAAAGATCATGGATGGCCACGCAACCATTGAAAGGCTAACATGATGTCCCCACAACTATTGATGCCAAGAAATTACATCAAAATCTGTTTAAAGGATGACTACATTCACAAGTAGGAACTAACTCCATCTTAGATTTCTGATTAGACCAAAATATAAGTTTGCAGATCTCAAGAAGGGATGAATATGTAGGGATAGTGTTGCTGAGGAGGTGGTCGGTTTGAAACATTTTGGATCACTTAAGACCAGCAGGCCTCAAGCAACAGTCATTGCACCCTCAAGTTGGATAGGCCAACACTTTTGATGTCCCCCTACAGATATTGAAGAAATATCAATCAGAGGTCGTCACAGCATCACTTATAACTCTTTCAACTTCTATTTTGCATGTTCTTAGAAGTATTCCCTTATGAATAAATTGGATTGTTGGAGCTCTAAATATGTTACTCGAACGTGTGTTTTATTTTTAATTGTCTGCAAATTATAATGATCTTCTTTTAATCATATAGCTTTCACCCAAATATGCTTCTTGGAATTACTTGGAAGGCATGACCATGGATTTATTTATGAAAATAGATACAATTTTTTTTATACAAAAACAAAAGAAAAAACAGATGTGACCCTGCCAGATTAATTTGTTCAGAATATCCACATTTCATGATTCAATATCATTCTTCAATATCTAACTGTTGCTTTTGTGCTTTCTGCAAACAGCATCACTATTGTCTTCTTTGCAAAAGAAGGTGCTGAATGTAGCTTGACTGCAACTAAGGAGGACTTGCTCCAACCAGTCACAGTATCCTTTAAGGAAGGTTCTGGTCAGAAGTTCAGGCAATCATCTGGTACAGGTATCAACTTCTCAATGTTTGATGAGGCTGAGTTGATGAAAGAGGGAGATCAGGGTATATATCCTCTTGCTATAAAAGCAGAAGCTTGTCCATCAACCTATCAAGGTCCAGTTGGTGAGGATCAGAAACTTGAAATTCCACAATCACAGATCACACAGGCTCTTTTCAAGAGGAAAGAGAATGGCGAATATCATGTTCTTGTGGTGAAGCAGATATTGTGGGTGAACCAAACCAAATATGAGCTGCAGGACATTTATGGCATAGGAAGCTCTGTTGACAATTCTGTTGATGGGAGTGAACCAGGAAAAGAATGTGTGATATGTCTTTCTGAGCCACGCCAAATCACTGTCCTCCCTTGCAGACACATGGTATGTAATAGCACATATTTTCTTTTCCTTTTCTTTATATATATATATCAAGGTTTTAAAGACTTAAAATAAAAATATGTCAATCAAAGAATATAAAACACATAATGTAACGTTGGAGAATAAAATATGTATAAATAATAAAGCATGTACATATTACATGCTACCACATCAAAATTTTAGGATAGTCAGTCAATCACAAGGATTAGTCCTCTCTAGGAGGTGAAAAATCACCAAATGCTTTCATTGTCTTCTCTTGGGAGAGAAATGATCCAAATTAGAGTTTCTCTCTTCGGCCTGATTGCCTGAATCAGATTAAATGAACGAAACCATTTTCTTTTCTTCACTAGATTTGCCTGTCTGCTCTAAAGAACTTCTAATGGAGTCACATATAACAACTAGGCAGCTTCATAGGAAATGTCCCTGCCTTTTTCTTATGATATCAAATATAATACTAGGTGGAAATTTTCTTTCTTTTATGCTTATTTCTTGGTTCAAGTAAATGTTGGTGAAATGGAAGGTCAGTTTGAGGAGGTTTGCATGTTAGGAGACTAGTGTTTGCCTTGCCCCAATTAATCTCTTCTCGTCTACTTTGAATGAATGAAACCCCACTATAGATATTCTAACTTGCTTTATAGATAAATTTGTTAATAATAAACATTAAATTTACGCATCAGCAAGTATGAAATCTACTCTTTCTTGAGAATTTAGTAATTAAATGTTGTTTACGGCTTTGCTCCAGTGCATGTGCCATGAATGTGCAAAGGTTATTCAGTTCCAGACGAATAGATGCCCAATCTGCAGGCAGCCAGTGAGGCGCCTGCTGGAGATCCAGATCGATGACAGAGCCGAGCAGCAACATCAATCACAAGGCATATCCTAGGGGCGGGCTGCATAGATTTGAATCATACTCGATTGCCTCTTTGACTCAACATTGTGTTAAAAGGATTGTACTCTGCTGTCTACAGCTCCCAGATTGACTGTTTCTGCTATGATGCCAATATGTAAAGAAAATCATTTTGTTAGTCTTTCAACCATTGGATCTAACAGATTTACTGATGCATTTTCAAAATTAAAAAATATTAGACCAAATAGTTGACGAACCTAGAATGACCGACTCTACAATGCATTTCCAAAATTACCCTTCACTGTAAATTGCTGATTAGAAATTATATATGATCGTCGGAGCTTTTGCTTAGAAGAAAGGTATTGGGAAGTCTAATCAAGAGAGCAAAATTGCAGGAAATTCTCAGCAGGGTTCTAAGCTCCAAAAAAAATAAACTCAAGACAATAATAAGCAAACTCAAAGGCATTGTCAAGTTCAAAACACTTGGTCCACAAATATTTTCTTAGAATGGAACTCAAATTCCAACAATCGGGAAACCTAAACTTAACTACGAACAAGTAGTCCTTGTCAGCAGATTTAAATGATACCGATCTTGTTTGCCACATCCAGAGCATCATAGTCTGGGGTCAATCTCACATAAGCCTTCTTGGTTCCATCAGGCCTGCACGAGTGGACAAAACATTTGTAAAACTTGGTTCGAATAAGGGCGTGGAGAAAAGCATAGTATATAAGTGGCCCGAATAGTGGATTTTCTACTAACCTGATTAGAGTATTAACTTTCTTGGCCTGGATATCATACATTTTCTTCACAGCAGCTTTGATCTTCTTCTTGTCAGCTCGAAGGTCGACAATGAAGACTAGTGTGTTATTGTCTTCAATCTTCTTCATGGCTGACTCAGTGGTCAGGGGATACTTTAGGATTTGATAGTGATCCAACTTATTTCTTGGGGGAGCACTAATTCTAGGGTACTTGGGGTTTCTAGGCTTTTCAAGTGTCTTGGGTCGATGAAAAGTAACCGAAGTCCTGATCTTCTTGGCCTTTTTAATGGTTGTTCCTGATTTCACAGCCTTGGCAGCTTTCTCAGCCTGTGTTTTCTCATCAGGTTTCTTTGAAGTAGCTAATAGCACACAAGAGAAACATAATATCAGGAGCTGAACAAGAAAATTCATTATTTTCCAGGTTGACTTGGGAAACTGAAGTCCTCAATTACTGAGTTGGCATCAAAAGATTTCAGTAGCTCTGTAGGACTGGTTCATTGATTAATGATTTCAATTTGAGCACAGTACACATTGCTCTAAATCCATTGGCTTATTGACAGTTTCACAAAATTGATTTACAAGAGATACACTTTAAATCTAAGCTGATCTGTCACTATGCATATATGTCGGTATATTAAACAAGATATCAGTGTTTTGGAGAAAGTCATAGTTCATCAAAATCATGGTCTATCAAATAGCTAGCATCCCTTTTGCCTGTGAAAAAACTAAATATTTAAGATAAATATTTAAGAGTAGATACTTTCTTATGGTGTTTTCACTAGTAAAAACCACACATTGTTACTTAATTATTAACTACGGAAATTGACATGACCAGTGCTAAATCTAAGATGAAATGTAAATATACATGAATTTGATCAGATATATAACATTTTAAAGCCTGTAATAGTAGAATATCAAAATGTAACTTAGCTGTCAGGGAGAAAAACTGCAACTAACTCAAAATTGATAGAGTATAAGTTGAGTTTAACTCTAAGGCTGAAGTAATTAACTCTAATACCCAAATATGAGATTTCAAAGAGTCAAAATTATAGACATTTGAATAGTGATTCAAATAAAACGAATGTTGCAAGGTACAATGTGATAAAAGTTGCTGTGATGTACCTTTTGGAGCCATCTGATATTAATGAAGAAGTTTCACAAGCAACGAACTGCAGTCAATCGACAAAATCAGAATTAGCAGAACGCCCGCAATCCTTACAACACAATCATGATAAAGTCAAAACGACAATAAATCATGAACTTATTCTCGCCCCTGAACAGATCTTGCTTAGCTTAAATCACTTGAACGCGAAATTGTAAACAAAATTCTACAAAATGGAAAAAAAAAACATGGGCATAAAACCTTGCAATCGTCATCCAGCAACGGATACTAAAATTATGATCGTCGCTGATATTAAATCCGCAACAAAATAGACAATCGGTTTCACAATTCGTTAAATCGACGAGCTCTACAACAGAAAAGACAGAATGTGAAGCATAAACTCAAAAACCTCGAATGCAAAAGAAACCAAATCGTAAGAAACATCAACGAGAGCAAAAAGGATCAAACACTCATTATATTTGTTCCGCTAAATGAGAAGAGAAGAGATGGTAACGGAGTTACCTGAGCGCTGCGACGGCTCCGGCCAATTCCTTGATCAAAACCCTAACCATGAAGGTGCAAGTTATTTATAACGCACATCAGTGAATCATGACCGTTTATTTTAGGCATCATGAGTCATGACATTTAGCTAAACTGAGCCCGTTTATCGGAATTGGGCCGGCTGACAGCCCCAAAATACAAACCTCATAAGTACTATATAGAATATTTTTTACTCATAAAAATTATAAATATTAAATTACAATTAAAAATATATTCAGATTAAATATCTCTTAAAAATCTTCCAAGCATGAGATTAGATGAATCTCTCCATGTTCCAAGACCAGCATTGTACTTTTGTGGTCACTTTGAACTGAGATATCAAGATTGAATCATTTCAATTGACTACTCCACTTCTTCCTCAACTGCACCATAATGCTACCGGGGCTATGGTGCAGCGGTAGGATGACTAATTGCTTTCTTAGACATTCTCAGTTCGATCTCTAGCTACGGTACATTTGTAGAAATTTTTTCTCCAAATGGGGCGCGAACCCTGGGACGCTGGGCTTCTAGACCGCCCACTGCGAGCGCTTCTCGATTTACCCTGGCAACCGGTAGGAAATTTCCGTATGGCCGGACCGATCGCCCGAGGTTGATTGGAAAACCTCGTTAATTATTTTTTCAACTGCACCAATAATAGTGACTTTTATGAATCCAGCATTAGTTACAGCATCTCATAAAGCTCATGCAATGACTTGAAACCATCATCGTTTTCTTGTTCAACTAGTTTGACAAAGTTCGTCTTCCAAACTCCAACTTGTTCTTATTTGTGTTGTCATTCGTTGCTCTTTCAAACCTGAGTGTTATGTAGTGGTCTCGCTTCTTCAGCCTTCGAATTCAAAGCTATTAAAAACTTCATCTCGCTCGGCTTCCTCCTTGGAATGTCTATGTCCTTGCATGCTATTGTGTGTGTTCTCTCAAGCCTATAATGTATGCAGTTCTGGACCATCAAGAGTCACATAATACCTTCTTGAACATGTTTTCGAGCTGCATAATAGCCAGCTTGCAAAATAAATTGTGATTTCTCAACCAACCTTGACTTTGTTTTTCCTCTGTGAAGATCCTCTTGTAAGTGTCCTCCATAGTTGAGTTCACAATTCCCATCATGATCAAATGTGCTACCATTATTGATTCCCTCAATCACCCATTAAGGATCCTCCTCATGGAATGAGTCATGACTAACATATACGTTGTCACGTTGAGATTTATGAATCAAAATCTGATAAAATCATTATACTCATTCTTCCCACACGCTAGTTATAATATTTGGACTAGTAATTTTCATAATTTATTTTCTCTATATTGACGATGAGACAGATTAACAGAGATGTTAGAAACGAACAAATCATTATTTATCATCTTAATCACCCATTAAGGGAAACAAAGAATGCTCATGCTCCATACTTAAAAATTATCTGAAAAGTTTAGGACAAACATGACATTGTTTCACTATGTGATAATTAACAAATTAAATTATTTTGGTGAAAAAGAGAGGAAGTTGAAAGATATAGAAATCTAATTGTCGTCCAAAAAACGATGGATAAATCAAATCAGAAATGATCAGATAAAAATTTTAATCAATCGTCAAGATAAATTAAAAAATACTCACAATAAATTTTTAAATATTTAATTTCTCATGATTATACATCCTATTTTAAAAAAATCTTATAAAATATCTAAATGATAACTCGAGACCTTCTATTGTAGTATAACCTCGAGAGTTGAATATCAATAAAAAAATAATAATAATCAAGTTATATAATATCAAATTTGAAATGGATGAAAATTTCCTATCGACTATTAAAATAAATAGAAAACAAATCAATCTAAAAGTTCAACACCTCACAATTATCTCCCATTTAAAAAAAAAATCCATAAAATTTATCATAATTAAAAATCAAATGGTAGATATTCAAAAAATAATTAATCACTTTTTAGTTGCACTGTAATCCCGGAAGCCATTCCCAAGCACACAAAGATGGGTGCTGGGAATGTATTGGCTATTAATCTTTTAAGAAATCTTTAGCTATCAATCAAACGGCAGCAAAACGTAGCTTTCACTATAAATAACATCTAAAATTGAATATTGGCCAGGAAGCCAAAACGATCACGTTATCCCATTATAAAATTTATACACCAGCATCCTCACACGACAAATTGTTCAAAATTATTATCCATGAAAATCTAGTATTCACATCAAGATCGGAATGAAAAGACCTACTTTACTCAAACCATTCGCTACACGTTACTTTTCCAAGCCAATACCAAACAAGGATTCATGCAGTGAGCCAATACCAAAATCGGGGTAACAAGATGGTTGAAGACTAACTAAAATAGTACAAACCAAATAATTTTCTACTTTTAGTTTCAAGAAATCAAAGTACTAACTCATAACCAAAGGACAAAACAATTGTTGTAGGACACCGAGGCTGCCTGAACCCATTACGGACAACAAGAAAATAAAGTTAAATCCAGCCATGTAATGTTCTAGATTTCCTCAAACGAAGACTGAACAGCGGAAAAACAAAGTTACGGACACAAGTAGGTTTATTACTCGTATCTAAACTTCCCTGCCGCCCTCTATTTAGGTCCAGCAAATTTACCCATCATCTTCGCAATGACAGGAGCCACTTTGGGGTTTGATTGATGCTTAGCGAAGCTTGCTGGGTTACTCATCACTGCACCAACAACAATATCACAATTACCAGGGGAAAAAAAAGAATCATTGAAGTAATTAGTTAAACAATACCTCTATAGTTTAAGAGAACCTTTAGCAATGCACTAAACAACAAAGTTCAATGCATATTCACAAATTGTTGCATATTAGAAAGTCAATTTCATAAAAATAAAATGTGTTCACCCTTTATTTTATGATGGTGTGATCTTGATGTTGCCTGTAGTATTCACTGGCTTCACTGTATCCAGACACTCAAATACAAATGTTTGACGAACCAAAAAAAACAAAGTAAAAAAAAAAGGTGTAGTTTTTGTCCATCAACATTTAGATGCTTTGCCATCAACTTATGAACATGTAACTTATAGATGAGCATGTAACTTCTATATGACATTTACTTGTGCTGTCTAACAATAACCAAAGGCAATTAATAATTTGAAGGGGGGGAAAAAACTTTTGAGCACGAATACTCTGAGGCCAATTTGGCCCAACGTCTGCAAACAAAGAGAGTTATAAATCTACCATATGACAGATCAAATACTTTATTTATACCTGCAGGACATAGGGTTCAAATAATTAAGAGGTTTCAAATCTAACTGTAGTTTCAACAATTGTCCGATGACACAAAACCCACGCATGTATACGTACCTTCTTGAAGTGCAGCCATAATCTCAGGGTCACTAAAGGCTGCCATAAGCTCAGGATCCTATTTCACATAGTAAAACAAACATCAATACCCTTAAGCCATATCTTTGTTGTAATAATGCAAGTAAAACAAAACAAATCTCATGCTCACATTTAAAATCTTGCTCATATCAATATTTCCAGGCACAGAACCAGGCATAGCACCAGGAAAGCTTCCTGGCATTCCCCCAGGCATACCTCCAGGGAATCCTCCAGGTGTGCCTCTTGCTGTCCTACTTGCTTCTTCTTTCTTATTTGCCTTTTCATAAGCAGCCTAGAAGAAATTAAAGATAACATACAAATAAATACTAACAGCATCTCACAATTAGCTTTTCTTTGAAAAAATAAAATTTATAAATTTTAGCTACCCATACTGAAAATGTACCTTAGCCTCAGCACGTCGACGCTGCCTCTCACGCTCAAGTTTCTTCTCTTCTCGTTCCTTTCGCAGTCGTTCATACTTCCTATGGTGCTCTTCAATCTTGTGTGCATTGGGTTCAACCTGTACGGGACCACCATGCAGATTATAAATCCAAATGCAAATCATACTTGTAGCATGCAAGTAGGTGTAGGCATGATAATAGAAAATAAACCTTTTTCAGCACAGAATTTATCTCCTCATCATAATCTAACTTGGATGCAACATGGAGATCCTTAGCAGCTTCTTCCCATTTCCCAAGCATAGAAAGAGCAATTCCTCTAGTTTTATAGCCTTTTGCAGAATCAGGATTAATCTGCAAAATGTTAACTGCATAAATAAACACTAGCAAAACCAATGTTGAAGATCCAGCTTGTGACAAAAAAAAAAAAACTAGGCTCCAATACTATAATCTAGCTATAATCTAGAGGACCAAACAAATGTTATCGTTCTAATGCATTATTCATGTTCAAGCAAGTGAAAGAAAACAAAACATAATTTCATTTGGTTTTGCAATTGATGAAAGGAAAATCAAATACTGATATATTCAACCATACAACAGTAAACAAAAAACTAATAACAAAATCCAGTTTAGGGGAACCAAAAAAATTGAGAGGTACTTTAGTATATTCCAAGTTTATATTCAAGACAAATGCTCCGAAAGCTTAGATGGTGAATCATGATTACAAAATTAATGAATAATGATAGCATCTGGCAGGGCATAGAACAACAGAAGCATAAAGGAAAATCATAATTAACGTAGAGCAAGAGCAGATAATTAACTAAGACAAAGTAAGATAGAAGAAACGATTTGATGCCATTTGCTTTATATCTAACTTACATTTGGCTTTGGCAAACATGGTGGCAGAAAGGTGATAACGCTCACCCTAGGCACCCCTCAGAGTCCGTACCCATGCTATATGAAGGGGGATAGGTAAATCACGGGTGACTACTAACCCGAGCAGTGACCAGTGCATGGGAGAGGGCAAGAACCTAGCTACTAGTCACGAATTGACCCCTAGATCTCATGGTAGCAATACCTAATGCACTAACCAAGTGTCCGTCCCAAGGGGACAAAGCTTTGGCAAACATGAGGTTATTAAATGTTACCCATTTCCATCTAAACCCAAAAAGAAAAAGGTAATAGAATATACTTTATAGTGCTTTCTCCTCCTTATGGTTAAAGAGAAGATAAAGAATAGGTGGATTGCAATGTGTGCTTTATCAATGCCTGTCTCGATAAATCACAAACCCAAACATTTTGATAAAACTCTCTTTAAGAAACTGTGTAGAATTTGGAAGTAGTAACTCTCAATTACTCCCATTTGGTTAATAGTGCATAGTCAGCATGCAAGGCAATTAACCATTCCTACGAAAAATCCTCAAGGAGTCCATATTTCTGACAAGCCAGCAGTTTAGTAATCCTTTAGTTCAACAAGTACACAAACACTGCTGGGCAATCCCAATCACAATTAATGTTTATATTTGTATGAGATGACAAACTATTTTTGCAGTCCTGTATCATGTTTGATGTGCATCAGAACTTTTTATTTGTACACAATTGAAACTTGCATTCCCACGTAATGTAGTTATCATCCGGTGGCCCAATCCACATGTTCAAGCCATTTGCCAATTTAAAAGGCCTGAACTAGTATTTGTGTACGACAAGGTTGTAAAAATCGCTAGGCGGTAGTCGGGCGGAGAAAGCCTAGCGCCTAGTCGGCGCCTAAGCGTAGCGCCTAGGCCAACTTTTACAACAATGGTGTACGACCACACATATACAAAGAGTTTATTGAACTTGAAGAAACTATTAGGTATTTAATTAAGATGGAAAGCGACAGACATTACAAGTGACAAAGGAACTTAATAGAACAACATGAACATGATTAGCCATCTTTAACATGAACTTTTTCCTTTACAAAGGAACTATATATTTATGCCTATCTGTCATGAAGGACATGAAGAACTACAGAAATTAGAAGAATCTGAGTATAAGTTGATTTCATACAACAAAGTTGTATCAATTATCAGGTGTATTTTTCAGCTAACAGTAACAACTTTTATACTAGAGCAATTCATCCAAAGATTGCACTCTTAAGCAGTAGCCAAATAAATCAATAAGTAACATATTTTTCTTGTTTTGCAAGCTGAATGTGAAAGGGGATCTCATCCATTTTCCTAGCTTTATCTAGTAAACGCACCAAATTTAGATACGTTGCAGACACTTCCTATAAATCAGATGATAGAATTTAGAGATCTGAATAATACATCTCCAAGGGACATCTAACATTGTAATACCTTTGATCAGTAAGAGAGAGGAGCAAGCATACATTTGATAACAAAAAAACATTGGTGAGTAAGGATAATGCAATTAAGACATGCGATATTTTGAAAGTCAATCAACTATAATTATGTTAGCTAATTATTTCCCACAACCGATTGCATTAGAAACATGAGAAATAATGGAGAATAAATGGAATAACAGTCCCTCCAGCCATCTACAAGTGGGAGATGAAAATAACAAAACAGAAAATCCATGCCTGCTAAAAGTTCACAACAAAATGGCAAATAGATGTCATTTGAAAATGTACAGATACCTTATGCCCGGTAGATTTGTTACAAAATTTAAATTTTGTGCATGCATTTGTTAAAACATAAAACATTGAAATAGCTTTCGTAACTAGCCCTAAAATTCCAACAAAGTTCGATTCAATACTGAGAGATGCTTATTATTTGCATCTTATTTTCACCAACTCCAATTTTTCACATAAATACCAGCGTTCTAATTTTAACTAAATTTTAGAAAAAGCATATTTTACATCAGATAGAGTTCATATGTCAGAATATTTGGCATTAACCTGTGTGCCCTAATCAGAATCAAGGCTCCTGCCAGGGTATATCAACCATTAATGATTAGAAGCTGCAAATGTAACATCATTCATATGTTTTGATAAGCATGAAATTATAAATTCAATGCCCTCATGACAGGGTATATCATCTAGGAGATGAAATGCTGATAAGACCAATGAAAAGGAAGTACAAGCAGTTAAATGTATCGAAAATAACCTCTAGAGCAGCAGTTGCGTCTCGAATTGCAGCATTAGGTTTCTTCATCTTGATAAAGACCGATGCTGCAGATGGAATAATGACCTAGATGATTCATAATAGAAAGATATTGCCACAGAAGTATTGTACAAGTGGTGCAGAATTCACACTTACCTCTAGTAGCATACATAATTGCTGATGTTGGGTTCAGCAATATTGCCTCTGTGAGATGCTCAATAGCCTCGTCGAGTCTCCCTGTTTGTTAGTTAAAACAATTGTTGTCAGCCATAATCTACTATAAGAAATAAAAATGCCATTTAAAATACTTAATACCTTCTGAAATTGCCTCCATGGCCTTTGCCTTGGCTTCTTGAGAAGCATCACGCTTTTCATCAGATGCTTCAAGAGATGGATCTCCCATCTACAAAAAACGACCAAGGCACATGTCAATATTGATACTGCAATAGCAAGCATAAGAAGCACAAAACATCCAACTTCATTTACTTTTTGGGGAGGATCATTATCAGCTTCAACAATTTCTCCCTCCAACTCAACATCTGATTCAATAATTTCATCATCAGATTCATGATCTACTGGAGGGGAACCTTTTGCATCAACATCATCCTCATCAAGATCTGTGTCTATTTCATCCACCACTGGAGCTTTCTGCAATGAATACAAATCATAAAATTTGTGAGTTCGGATCTCATGTGACAAAGGAAAGAGATCTAGTAAAAAAAATAAGATCAGATAAAGTCCCTGTATACACACCACAGATACAAGCAGTGGAAAAAAAACTACCACTTAGAAGTTTGATGAGATATTAAACTTTAGATGGAACAAATATATAGTGGAATTCTCTAGATACCAGGGATAGCACCAAAGGATTCCTGAAGAAGAAAAGGCATATAAATTGTTTAGGTGACCCAAGCTTATTTCAAAATATACAAGATTGAGAATCTCACAAATATGCAATAGTATTTCATCATTTGAGTAATTATTTCTCATCCGGTATCCATTTCCTCCTTAGCCACCTTTTGTTGCCATTGAGCAACAGCCAACACTTGCCACTTGTTCCACCCTCCTCTCCTTCCACCTTCTATGATGATAGAAGATGGAGAAGAAAAGCCTGATGTAATGTTGATGCTGATACAAGTGTGTGCAGCATGTGATGTGCAGGTTACTGAATGTGCAGTTTAGATTAGATCCCCTTCTAAATCCACCAACCGCAAAAGCTGCTAAGGCAGCAATTTTTGAAACCATAGTATATTATTCTTTGATCATGGTTGTCCCAGATATTTAATCAAGGAAATATCACTAGTAACTGTATTTTATTAAATTTAGCTGTAAAAGATTATATTTGACTATAAATAGGCTGCTTACGAATTAATATTTATTGTTCTAGTGTTTTATGGAATTTATGAAAGTGCTAGGAAGCGAATTTCCATTATGTAAGGATCCAGATAGCAAGATATATTGCAAATATAGACTTTGTCGACACATTTAGGATTTATGTTAACTAAGGGGTTGGCACTGTGTTGTTTTACATGGCCATGCCATTATACGGGCTTCAATTGTAATTGAGCAGGGATCTCCTTTGATGAAATTTTTTTTAACTTGTCACTCAATCGTTCACTTCCTCTCTCCTCGCTCATACTGCAGTGATAAAAAACATCAATGCATTGTATGATTTAAAGTGACTAGAAAGGTAGATATGATTTCATAAAGGGCATTTATTGAAGAACTGGATATCAAATTGCTGGTAAAACAAGCAAACCCAATTTCCCAACCCTCTTAAAAGAGTAGTCACTTGGCGTGTTTAGTTCAATTTTGATAGGAAAAAACCTGATTATGGATCGACAATGAAAATTTATATTCATCGCGTGTATACTGTGCATCATTATCACATAAACTGGCGCAAAATAACAACTAATGTGTTCACAAAAGCAGTTGCCTGTTTTAATTGAAAGGGGAGAAATTGTGAATCTAGCAGTAAAACGTACATCGATCAATCAAAAGAAGAAAAGGCAAGGAATAGGGTTTTCAGGATACCGCAGCAGAAGACGCCCCAATACCGTAAGCTGCAGCCGGAAGCTCCGCGCCCAAACTAAATGCAAGCAAGAAGTGCACGCGTGAGACGCAAATATGAACAAAGAAAAGTATAGACTCAAAACCGATGATGATAATAGAAGAGAATCATGTTTTACCTTTCAAGGTAGTCACGGAAGAAGGAAAGGGAAGGGTCGGCGAGGATGGCTGGATCCTTCTTGCATTGCTCAACGAAGAAGCGCAGCTCCTTCACCTTGGTCGCCTCCATGGAGATTCGATCGCCTCAAGATTCGAGAGGAAGAGGAAAGGGCAGCGGAAGTAGCGAGCAGTCGTCTGTTTGGCCCTTTTATCGTGTGCTCCAGCCCCTAGCGGCTTCTAGTAGCTTCCGAGTGTGGGCTTTGGGTGCGGGCTAGCGGTCGAGCCTAGAGGGAGACAGACCGCATTGGGAATTTGGGACCCACTTTTGACATTTCCAAGACGACAATTACATCACTATAATATTACTATATAAGTAGAAAATTAAAAAGACTCTATTTTTTTATATTGTAAAAAATATTTCTTTTGAAAATTATTTAAAATAATATTTATTTATTATTTAATTCTTAAAATACCTGATTTAAAAATAAAAAATAATTAAAAAAAAAAACTATAATCTGATTTTTTAATTTTACATCACTTGGGTATATGATTCACTGGGGAGAGCGATTTGCATATATAAATATAGTCATCATTCTTTATTGAATTTTTAAAATATATATTTTTATAAATACAAATCTTAAATTTTTAAAATGGTATAAAATACAATTCTAAAGTCGAATAATTTTAGCAATTTGAATCAAAATAATTCTAAATAACTCCATCATTATCTCCCATAATAATGCTTCTTCCAATTCGAAAAAGTTTAATATATGAATTGTCGATAATAATAATATCTCTTCAACACTTATAATCTATTAACCTAAATAGTGCAAATAATAATGAAAAAGATATATGAATTTTATACTAATTCTAATCTTAGTTTTCTTCATTTTTATTTTTTTTTTCCTGAAGAAGATTATTTAGATATTTGGGGTCTCTAATGTAGGTTCTAATCTTTGTTTCATGAAGAAGATATATGAATTTTTTTTCTTGAAGAAGATTCTAATTTTTTGAGTTATTTTTTTTTCATTTTATTTCTAGAACTATTCTGTTTCTGGAAAATGATTTTTTTCATCTTAGTTCCAGATCTATGTTTCTGAAAAAAAAAAAAAAAAAAAAAAAAAAAAAAAAAAAAAAAAAAAAAAAAAATGCAACCACGTCTAATTATGATAAAAGGATCGTTCATCTAGAACTCCGTTACTGTCTAAAAATGAGAAGGTTAATTTAGTTTTCCCGAAGAAGATTCTAATCTTAGTTTTTTTAATGTAGGTTAATCCGTACAAAATGTCTCGTCAATACAATCTAGTGAATTGATAAATTTTGACCATACATCCATCTTATGATTATTTTGATTCAAGTAAATTTGGGAGACCAGATTCTATTATTAGAATAAATTTTTATAAATAAATAAAAAATAATTTAATATAAAATTAAATATAAAAAAATATAATTTAGTATGAAATAAATAAGAAAGAATATAATTAGAGTTAAATATTTTTAATAATGATATTAAAAATTATAATAGATTTATATATTTTTATAAGTTAAAAAATTAATTTAATATGAAAATAAATAAGAAAAAATATAATTTAATATGAAAATAAATAAAAAAGAATATAATTTAATACTAAATCCTACCGATTATAATCCAGTCTTAAAATCCCTGTCACCAGCCTACGAGAAACATCAATTCTTGTTAAATGCTTCCTTGGAAGCGTTCATGGAGATCTCAACTCAATCCCTCCTCCTGCATTTCCTCTTCCTCCCTTGGTTTTGATCCCATCCAAACCTCCCCCGCTCAACTCCACTCGATCCCTCTCGATTCTCGATCCTACGCCCATCTTCTCACGTCTCTCTGCGCACAAGCGGTCTCAGTTAACGCCCGCCACCTGTTCGACGAATTGCCTCTGAGGAACGCCTTCACCAACACCTGCAAGGCCATCCATGCCCGCATCGTCAAGCATGGGATCCGCCTCTCCGCTGCCGTCGGGAACGCCCTCGTCGACCTCTACTCTAAGTGCGGCCACCTCTGCTACGCCACGAGGGTCTTCGACCGCCTCCAGGAGCGAGAACCGGCCGCGTGGAACTCCCTCCTCTCTGCCCACTCGCGTAGAGGCTGTCTGGAAGAGGTTCTGTGTTCTTTCCGGTCGATGCGATCCGCTGGCGGGCTGCCGGATCAGTTCGGCTTCGCTATCGCTCTCTCCGCCTGCACCCGCTTGAAGGATCTTGATTTCGGCACGCAGGTGCACGGGGTCATCTTGAAGACTGGGTTTGAGTCCAACTCTTTCTGCGAGGGATCGTTGGTCGATATGTACTCGAAATGCGACCGTGTTGTTGATGCCAGCAAAGTGTTTGAGAGAATTGCCAGTGTTGATACTGTTTCTTGGACGAATATGATTGCCGGCTATTCTCGTGTTGGCATGTTCAATGAAGCAGTTGCGTTGTTCTCGCATATGATAGAGAAAGGTGGAATGCCCGACCGGGTTGCATACGTCACTGTTATGTCTGCACTTTTGAGTTTGGGAAGGGTTCACGATGCAGAATCTATATTTTGGCAGATGCCATTACTAAATGTTGTAGCATGGAATGTGATGATCTCAGGTCATTGTCGAAATGAACATTTTGCTGAAGCTCTTAGTTTCTTTGAAGAAATGAGAAGTAGGGATGTAAAGCCTACTCGATCGACACTAGGAAGTGTGTTGAGCGCTGCTGCCAACCTAATGGCGCTGACTGATGGTCAACAAGTGCATTCTGAGGCAATTAGGCTTGGTTTGGACGCAAATGTATTTGTTGGAAGTTCTTTGGTCAATCTATATGCTAAATGTTCTCGAATAGAAGATGCAAGGACAGTCTTTGATTTTTTGGACGAAAGGAATACAGTCATGTGGAATGCAATGCTCAGTGGATATGTTCAGAGTGGTGATGTACAAGAAGTCATGCCGTTGTTCTTTCAAATGAGAAGACTTGATTTTGAACCTGACGAGTTCACTTTTGTCAGTGTTTTCAGTGCTTGTGCTTGCTTGGAAAATCCTAGCCTAGGTAGGCAGTTACATTCTTTCACAGTCAAAACTAATTCCATAGCAAACTTGTTTGTGGGTAATGCAATCTTAGATATGTATGCTAAATGTGGAGAAATCAACGATGCGATGAGGCAATTCCAGCATTTACCTTACAGAGATATTGTTTCATGGAATGCAACCATAGTTGGACTCGCCAATAGTGGGAAAGGGGGCGATGCATTGGATATGTTCCAAAGGATGACGATGGATGAGGTTGAACCCGATGAGATATCCTTTTCCAGTGTTTTTAGTGTTTGCTCCAATCTACATGATTTCGAGAAAGGAAGGAAAATTCATTGCCTAGCTATCAAATCAGGTTTGAGCTCAAATCTCTATGTGGCAAGCTCACTTGTAGACTTCTATGCAAAACTCAGTGAAATTGATGCTGCCAAGAGAGTGTATGCTCAGATGGATTTAAGGAGCATTGTCACAACAAATGCTCTGATTGCTGGTCTTGTCCAAAATCATATGGAGGAGGAAGCATTAGAAATGTTTAAGCATATGCAGGTTGAAAACTTGAAGCCATCTGAGTTCACCTTTGCAAGCATTCTTCCCTCTTTTGCTTGTCCTTCAAGATCAATCATGGGTAAACAAGTGCATTGCCACTTGCTCAAATCTGGCCTCTTATATGATAGTTCGTTTCTGGTGATCTCACTTTTAGACATGTATTTGAACTCTAGGGAAGTTGAAGACGGCAAAAAACTCTTCTGGGAGATGCCCGAGGAAAAGAGCATGGTTTTATGGACAGCAATAATTTCAGGGCATGCACAAATTGGTTACAGTGATGATGCATTGCTTTTCTTTGGCAGTATGCATAGCTACAATGTTAAATCCGATGAATTCACTTTGGCTAGTGTTCTGAGATCTTGTGCCGACTTATCTGACTTATTTTATGGCCGACTGGTGCACAGCCAAATCAAACGCACTGGTTTTAGTTCATACAAACACACAAGTAACGGTCTCATAGACATGTATTCCAAGTGTGGGGATGTGGAAGCTTCTTTTCTAGTGTTCCAAGAGTTGGAAAACAAAGAAGACATTGTCTCATGGAATTCCATGATTGCCTGTTTTGCAAAGAATGGGCACGCAGAAGTGGCTCTGGAGCTCTTCCAGCAAATGGAGCAATTACAGATTCAACCCGATGACATTACCTTTCTTGGTGTCCTTACAGCTTGTAGTCATGCAGGCCTAGTCACCGAGGGCCACCATTACTTTCATACGATGAGCACATACTATGGAATCACCCCAAGAGTAGATCACTACGCTTGCATGATAGATATCCTTGGTCGTAGTGGTTATCTAAAAGAGGCTGAGGAGCTTATTAATAGGTTGCCTTTTGACCCTGATGGTGTTATCTGGGCAACATTTCTTGCAGCCTGCAGAAAATATGGCGATGAAGTCAGTGGCAAAAGAGCAGCAGATAAACTCATCGAATTGGAACCAGTAAACTCTTCTCCCTATATATTACTTTCAAATATATATTCTGCATCTGGTGATTGGAGTGGTTCTAAGATGGTAAAAAAAGAAATGAGAGAAAGAAGAGTGAAGAAATCTCCTGGGATCAGTTGGGTTAATGTTGGAAAAGGAACTGTCTCTTTTGTGGCAGGTGACAAAATGCACCCGGATGCTATCAGAATATATGACACACTAACTGATCTGACAACAGAAATGAAAGAAGATTACACTGATTTACTTGAAGTTTTTGGATGATATCCTACTTCGATTTTTGTAGTGATGTCCCAAATATCAGTTCTCCCTGTGATTAGGAGAACATGTGGAAGGAGAATTTCAACAGAATGTGGATGAAAGAAGAAGAATATCTATGGTGCTTTTATTTGGAGGGGATACTAGATGGTGATATGGAGATATTTGTTTGTTTCTTCAGAAGCAGCATCTGCAAGTATCGTCTTACTGCTTCAAGTGCTTCTCATCGCATGAACATACAATGCATGTCTTGTAGCCACCTTATTCAATGGCTTTGAAAAAACACGGTACAATGTATATGGAATCATTCAAGCCATAGACCAAGGAAGAAATCATCGTCTTTGAATATGACTAATGATACATGGACATCATTTCATTTGGGCCATTACAAATCACTACAGGAATATGAAAAGAAACAGTGAGCTGAATGAGATGTACAAAGACTAGTTTCTTATTGTTGGGTTTGGAAGGAAGACATAGAATCGGCATTCTTGCCTTGCAATGTTATCCCGATGTAGGCACATGCCACTTGATAGCCGAGATGAATCCTTGAGCTACAATGCTTCCTGTATCAATGTGATTTAAGGAAACTGAGTTTTCACAACATTTTATAGTAATCAATGGCATTTACGGTGACGCTGCCCTCTGGCTATTTGAGGATTCTAGTCGGTTAGGCGAACTACTGAGTGAACGTGCTTGAACGAGTTCATCTTGCAGCTCCTCAGTCTCTGTACACTCTGAAACATGTCATAAAATGAGATATGCAAGTAACAAATAACAAAACTCAGTCTAAATATAGTTCCTCTTCGAAGATCTTAATCTGTAATTTAATAAAAGCGAGACAAACTCATTCATGTTCAAAACTTTGTGATCTTTCTAGTTGACAATGGCTTGCATAGGCCTTGTCTACTAGTTTTAGTGAAGTAGCTTTTAGGAATAGGAATGGTGTTGGAAAAGTATACAGACGAAAGCAAAAATTACCTCATAGAAGAAGTGCTAGAAAGATGGGTTTTGCACAATATTTTAAGTAACTTCAAAGAATATAATCCATATGTAATTTCAAGGGAACAGAGGATTACCAAAGAGAGATTTGATACTTGGCTTCCTCAACTTGCCCTTCTTCTTCAGTTCAGCTAAAACCGAAAACAAACATAATGATTAGAATGAACACAAACGCGGAGTCTCAAGAAAAGATAGGACCATTTTACAGACTAATACATATGATAAACATCAAATATAGTTCTTAAAACTACTTAAATTTAAATGTTACGATCCTATGATTTGAAGTTAGTTGCATAATGCTGAAGTTCAATTCCTCAAGCTGATAAAAACAGTATATACATATAACACAATCAAACACAAGAAATCATTATAAGGAAATGAACAAAGTTGACATCTCAGTAAAAAACTTATAATTATACCAAAAAAAAAAGAGATAGAGAGAGAGAGAGTAATTTATATGTAAAAAAGATGAATTACTCATTCCAGGCACTTCTCCATCATTGACTATTTCAAAGTTTTTATATGTGTATCCCATAAAGTTCAAATCCTTGGATGAAAGCATCTGCAACAGTAGAATCACAAGGTAATGGAATGAGTATTTTAGGTTTTATATACTTTAAATTCATAAAAAATTATGGTAAATGTTCTTATTCTACCTTCCTCCATGGGCCTGACTTAGATGAAGACTGAATTTGGCTGCCAGACTGCAAGAGTTTAACAGGGAAGGGCATGCATATTAAAGTTTAGAAGATCCAATTGTTCAAACAGAATTCACTATCCAAGGTACCTCTTCGAACTTTTCGAAGTTTTGGGTGTCCAGTTCATCTTTCACTTCAGGTATAAATGCAGCCTCCATTTCGTAAAGTTTGTCCCACTCAACACCATTGAACCAAGGGTGTTCCTGATGCAGCAAAACTATCCCTTGTTATAACCTCTTCCATCGACTCCTTTTAAACTTATACATGACCAAAAGCCAACCTTTATCTCATCAGCACCTTTCGTGCCAAGTCGTTGTTCAACGTTGCACAAGAGTCTACTGATTAAGTCTTCCGCTTCGGGAGATAGTTTTGCTTCTTCGGGGAACTTTAGGTGTGTTCGCCAATTAACTATCTGCATATATTAGTCCAACACACTAATTAAACTCTTGAACTATATTTGTCATGTTGATTTTTGTTATTATTTTCGTTAAGTGCCCTACCTAGGAGAAAATTCAGCTTCAGCCACTGAGTAAGAGTAGATACTAGATAGCAAAGGTATAAGGAATAAGAGCAAACCTTTCTGCAGGTTGCCATAGGTTCATCAGAATAAAATGGAGGATAACCGATAAGCATTTCATACATGATGGCTCCTAGTGACCACCTATGAGAAGGTGAACAAAGAAGGTCACCATCCGATGCGAGATGTGAATTGGCAAAAAAAAAAAGAAGCAAATTGTCTTACCAATCACATTCCACCCCATAACCCTTCTTCAGCAGGACTTCTGGAGCAATGTAGTCAGGTGTACCAACCGTAGAGTATGCCTGAAGAATTCATAGCAATGTTAAAAGGATGCTAGATCTTAGATACTCGAGTGATAGAGGAAATACAACTTTGCATTGTGTGCAACGGAACAACCGGCTTGAACATACAAGAAGAAGAAGAATGCAAACACACAAGAAAAGTGACAAGAGAATTATAATATGGTTCGACCTGAAGCCACCTCTGCATATAGAATTCAATTATATGATGTTACAAAGAACCTGGATAAGCCACTGCTTAAACTATGTGCCAAAAGTACTCAAATATGAACCGATAAGTAGCTCGGTTATATTTATTGTATCTAAAAGACATTATAAGGTTATCAATACCCAAAAAAGCTGTGAAAAGGCATTTTATCGATATAGTCTTAATCTGATGATTCTTAGGCACAGTTCAAGTTTCTTACCAATGACCTCCTATTCTTTTGCCAGTGCTCTAGCTGCTCCTGTTGAGTGCGTTTCGGTAAAGATGGCTGTTCACTGAGTTGAGGAGAAGAACTAGAGTTCCTTCCACCATTAGTGTCCTTTTCTTGCAAATTCGGGAAATAACAATGCAATGGCTTACACAGTCCAAAATCTGAAAGCTTAAGGTGGCCATATCTGTCTAGTAGTAGATTATCAGGCTTTATATCCCTGAAAAGCAAATTTTACGTGCTGATTAGAAAAGACGATAATTCTGATACATATCCATGTTAAGCTTGTGATAACCTGTGAATGTAATTGTGCTTATGAATAGACTCAATAGCTAAAACTGCTTCACCAATATAGAATCTAGCTTCATCCTCGGTCAATGTATCCTTTCGCATAAGCAATGTCATCATATCACCACCCGGTAGATACTCCATAATCAGATACAAGTAGTCATTGTCTTGGAAGGAGAAGTATAGCTTCACTATACAATTCCTATCGACCTCAGCTAGAAGATTCCTTTCGGCTTTAACATGCTCAACCTGGCCTCGACGTAACATTTCTGATTTCTTAAGCTTCTTCATTGCATACGCATTACCAGTGTCTTTCTCCCTACAAACCCAGACCTGCAGGATGTTTTCCACAAGGAGTTACATGTACATCATAGCTGAACCGAAGTAGTTATTTCGTCAAGTTGTTTTTCTTATTCCATTAGGCAGTTTAGTTTTTCAAATGATCAAAGGGGATGGCAGTTATCACATAGGAACATTCGAAAAACATCAAAAAACAAAAAACATCCTTTATAGCATACCTCCCCAAAAGCACCTTTCCCTATCATTGTGAGTAGTTCAAAGTCATCCACTCCCATTCTGTGCCTTTGAAGACGCATATACTCCGTCTCCTTCTTCTCAAGATTCTTAAGAAAATTGAGTTGTTCTTCTTCCGAAACATCAGAATCAGCTAGCTTCTTTTCCAGATTACATCGTCTGTAAAACATCAAGTTCTGGTTGAATATTCATGTAAAGGAATTCAATTCAAAACAAGAACATTCACTATTGTTGAACGACACAAGAACTTGCATTTGATTAGGATCCACTTTTGTACAAACCAATAAGTTCTACTTCAATCAATCAAAATCAGAAACTCTGCATCAATTTATTATACAATAAACAAGAGAATCACATTCCTTTTTGTATCAAAGCCATATATATATATATATATATATATATATATATATATATATATATATACCTTTCCTTGCGTTCTTGCAAATTTTTCATCTGCTCCTTGTAATGATTTTCTATGTATTGTTTGGCTGCAGCTGCCCTTTGCCTCGTAGCACTGGAATGCTCTTCTTCATAACTCTCATCGACGCCATTCAGTCCCTGCTCTTTCTTCTTTGAAACCTTTTCCCTTTGCTGGAGTTTCTGCAGCCAACTCCTAGCCGAATCCATTCCCGGAGGCGTAAACAAGATCAGTATGAACTAGCACGAGAAATTCGAGCGTTCATTCTTCCTAAACAAAACTGTTTCTTCCGTCCCTGTAAATGTATTCATTCAACAAAGCATTAGGTGATTCAAAGGGTCGAAAAGAGGAGCGCAGGAGGCTACATAATGGACGTAAAGAAGAGAAGAAGATGAGAAGGAGGGAATTGAAATGGAGGGCAAAGACTTCGGGGGAAGATTCGATGGGAACCGCAGGGAGGAGAATTAGGAAGGAAGATAATATGGGAGGAGGGGAAAACATGGGACAGGACAGCCATTTTGATCTATATATGAAATTTTCAAAATTTTAGCCTTAATTTTTCTATTAAAAAAATAAAACCAAAATGTTGTATAACATTTTCTTCGAAATTCTTGAATATGAAAATTGCAATTTAGGAAATATTGTATAACAAAAATAAAAAATATTAATAATATATATATATATAGTGCAATTTTAGGAAATATTGTATAACAAAAATAAAAAATATTAATAATATATATATATATATATATATATATATATATATATAACATCTAAAATTTTTTCTCCATCCTCCATTAGAGAATTTTCTCCTTTATCAATAAATATAATATCTTATTTACTTATTTATAATTGTATCAGCTTCCAATAACTTGGATGGTAAAAAATATCTGAGATGAATATAAGAGAGGTGCTTTTCCCACCCCCTTTTCTCACCCCTCTCTCTCTCTCCTTAATGAAATGTCGCATGTGCCCTCCTCCTCTTTTCTTTTCTTCTTTTTTGTTTTTAATTTATTTAAATTTTAATAAAATAAATATTAATAAAAAAATATTAATATAAAAAATAAAAAATAACTGCTGTCATTAATTATTAATTAATTTAATTAATTATTTTTTTATCAATAATTTTTTTATTTTATTTAATTTTTATTATTTAAGCAATTTTATTTATTATTTTTTATAAATACTTTTTTTTTAAAATTTTATATAAATTTAATTTAGTTTTATTTTTAAACAATTTTATTTATTTTCTTTTTTCATAATACCTGTATTTTTTAATTTATTATTTTTTAAATTTGGTTTTTTTATTGATTTTATTTTTTTATTAATTAGTTTTTTTATCAGTTTTATTTTTTTGAATAATTTTGTTATATGTTTATAATCTTTTGCTTATTTTTAGTTATAAATTTTAGGAGATATTATTTATAAAAAATTTTAAAAGTATAAAAATAAAATAAAATTTATATATCTAAAACTAACAAAAATACTAACAATTAATAGTGAACACATTCATAACTTAAGAACAAACATTTTTTTTTCAAATGAAGAACACATGTAATAATACAAAAAAAATATAAAAATGCATAAAAAGTACATTTTTAGTCAATATTGCCTCCAAATTCTGCTCCTGACGCGTTTGGTGGTGGTATACCCATTACTTCGTACCACAAATGAATACGTGTCCTATAACGAGTGACCCATCCTTTAGCTTCATACAATGAATGTTGCCACCACCACGTTGGAATGGGAGGTACAGGGTAATGAGGATGTAAGAAAACTTGTACAAAGTGATTACCAACATGAGCAATAGCAATTTCTCGACGCTTTTGGTTTGGAACTGGAGGAGTTCTTAATGGCAAGTGAGTAAAACAACTCCCAACATTCTCACCAAATGTATGCAGTACAAGATTGTACCTTGATGCGATGACAATTCCCAAAGGCATAGCATCCATCCAAAATATTTGTGGGGCACTCGACTCGAACCAATTCAATGAGAATAATAGATTAGTTACCATATTTGGATCTGGATAAAGTTGATCATATAGATCCATATTTTGTTGAATCTCTTCCATAAGCTCGAATCGTACTTGAAAAAAACTTTCTTCACCATACCCAATTAGTGGAGCTATTGCCCTGAATCCACAATGACCATCAGGTTGAACATC
>JAGFNQ010009585.1:102500-183689 GCA_024364735.1 Boesenbergia rotunda
GTCATCGAGCTGTGTTTATCCAAACTATTAAATTCAGCTACATAGTTATCCTTAGGTTGAGTTCTAGGTAATGTTATATGACTAGTAATTTGACAAGAAGATGAGCTGATGTTTGTAGTATAAAAAGAGTTCAAAAGGACATCAGAAGGGCAAACCTCTCGGCATTTTGAGCATTCTTCTGTGAGATTCTTCCTTTTGGAGCAGATGACAACTGCAAGGATGTTTACACGTCAAAGTCTGAACTTAGATTAGGAATAGCCACAAAAATTATCAGCCACCAAAGATACCAACCTGAGATGCAACGTCAACACCAATTTCATCCAACACCTAAGAATATGAAAGAAATTCAGAAGAAATTGAAAGTTAGCAATATGGATAATCTGAAAAAATCTATTGGAACAGCACAGAAATTGCCTGATTCTGGTAGACTTAAAATACCAAAAAGAAATAAAGCATACCTGACTTGTCAGGTCTTCAATTTCATCTTCGGCCTCATCATTGTCTAAAACTTCATCGATGGAATCTGACATCATCTCGCTCTGAACTCGAAAGTGAAAGTTAATGATATAAAGGCATCAAATTCATGCCTACTTTGGTTACTATGAAAATGCTTATCCAAAGAGAAAGATGGAAGGAATGCAGAATGACCAGGACAGAAACCCAGTGAATTTTTGATTTTTATATCAAGAATCAAACACTACAAACAGTTTAGTAGGAAGAGGATATCAGCTACATTTCTGAATCTATCTAATTTGAGAAAACAAACAAAGCCTAAGAAGAAATAGATAAAACAGAGAAGGCTTTCATATAGCTTATCAGGAAAAAGACACTTTGGAACTAAATTCAATTTTGGTACTTTTAGTAAATTCTTCATTTGGAGCTATAGAAACTAGGATAACCCTGGCAACAGTAATCTGATTACTTTCATAACCTACCCAAATAATAAGTTGTCAAAGGGGAAATTACAGTTTTATTTCTCCAAACAAGAATTGGAGTTGAAGTCTCTGACTGATAATTCATGGACGATATCTTTCTGTCAAAATCTTATTGCAAAAATTGTTGAGGAGTAATTAGCACAAGGTATGAATAAAATGTTCTGTTCTATTCTTCTATGTACAACCCACCTGGTACACCACACTCTACTGCCTGTCCTGACTGCAAAATGATAATTTTTTATCTTCAAACGCAAGACACAATGACTCAAATCAAGGGATACAAGATGGTATTCATTCCTATACTGAACATATCGCATTGCAAAACAGTGTCAAGGCAGTCTACTTAAAAAATGGTGGTTCACCTACTGGTCATTCCTCGGGCAAGTAAATACTGCCCTTACAGCCAATACGGTATTTCAAACCCTGAGGACAACAACTATACAACAACAACAACAACAACAACAACAAAGCCTTATCCCACTAGGTGGGGTCGGCTATATGGATCCTTTTACGCCATTGAGTTCTATCCCCTACTATATCATCATCTAGATTTAAATAAAATTTATCTTGTTTTATTGTTGCCAACCAAGTCTTTTTTGGTCTTCCTCTCCCTCTTTTAATGTGCGTATTTATCATAGTTTCACATCGTCTAACAGGGGCATTTATTGGTCTTCTAAGTACATGTCCGTACCATCTCAAACGTGTCTCCCGAAGTTTTTCTTCAATAGATGCCACTCCGACTCTCTCTCTAATACTCTCATTCCTTATTCTATCCATCCTCGTATGTCCACACATCCACCTTAACATCCTCATCTCTGCAACTTTCATCTTTTGCTCATGTGCTCGAGTCATAGCCCAACATTCAGCACCATATAACATAGCAGATCTAACTGCCGTTTTGTAGAACTTCCCTTTAAGTTTTAGAGGTACTTTACGATCACATAAGACACCCGATGCTAATCTCCATTTCAACCATCCTGCTTGTATTCTATGTAAGACATCTCTCTCAATTCCTCCATCACTTTGCAAGAACGATCCTAAATACTTAAAGTTCTCGATTTTAGACAACTCATCATCTCCTATCTTAACAATTGTTTCACTACGTCTAGCATTGCTAAACTTAAATTCCATATATTCAGTCTTTACTCTACTAAGCCTAAAACCTTTCATTTCTAGAGTTTCCCGCCAAGATTCTAGTTTAGCATTTACTCCTTCACGTGTCTCATCTATCAAAACAATATCATCTGCAAACAACATGCACCATGGCACTGTATCTTGAATGTGCCTAGTGAGTTCATCCATGATTAGTGTAAAAAGATAGGGACTTAAAGCTGATCCTTGATGTAACCCTATCCTTATTGGAAATGCTTCAGTCAATCCACCTGAAGTCTTCACTCTAGTCGTTACATTTTCATACATATCTTTAATTAGGTCAATATATGTTACGCTAACGCCTCTCTTTTCTAGAATTCTCCATATAATTTCTCTTGGTACCCTATCATAAGCTTTTTCTAAATCAATAAATACCATGTGTAGATCTTTCTTTTGCTCCCGATATTTTTCAATTAATTGCCTAAGAAGATGTATAGCTTCTATTGTCGACCTTCCAGGCATGAACCCAAATTGATTTTCGGTTACCGTGGTCTCCTTCCTCAATCTTTTTTCTATTACTCTTTCCCAAAGTTTCATGGTATGACTCATTAATTTAATACCCCTATAGTTTGCACAATTTTGTATGTCTCCTTTGTTCTTATATAAGGGAACCAGACTACTTACCCTCCATTGATTAGGCATTTTTTTTGTTTTCAATATTAAATTAAATAATTTTGTAAGCCATTCAATACCTTTTTTCCCTAAACATTTCCATACCTCTATTGGGATATCATCCGGTCCCACGGCCTTTCCATTTTGCATCCCTTTCAAAGCTTGTTCTACTTCTGAAGTTTGAATTCTCCGATGAAAATTAAAATTTCTATACTCATTTGAAATACTTAAATTGCCTAAGTCAAGTTGGTCCCCTAAACTTTCATTAAAAAGTTGATGAAAGTAAATCTTCCACCGCTCTTTTATTTCGCTATCATTTACTAGTACTCTATCGCATTCATCTTTAATACATCTTATTTGACTAAGGTCTCTTGTTTTCCTTTCTCTTGCTTTAGCTATTTTATAAATGTCTCTTTCCCCTTCTTTTGTATCTAAATTTTGATATAGTCGTTCAAAAGTTTTATCTTTTACTTCATTCACTGCTTTCTTAGCCTCTTTCTTGGCTATTGTATATTTTTTTTAAGTTTTCCTCGTTCTTACAAATATATAATTCCTTATAAGCTATTCGTTTTTCTTTCACTTTCTCTTGTACTTTCTCATTCCACCACCAAGATTCCTTCCTTGGTGGTGCATGCCCCTTTGACTCACCGAGTACATCCTTAGCTACTATTTTCAACTTTAATACCATCTTATCCCATGTCGTATTAGAGTCGCTATATATTTCATCTAATGCTTGTATTCCTACCTTCTCCTTCAATATGTTTTGCTTCCCATCCTTTAACTTCCACCACTTAATTCTAGGAGTCGTGTATATTTTTCCTCTATTAATATTATAACTAAGGCGTATATCTAACACTACTAATCTATGTTGGGTAGTTAAGCTTTCTCCAGGGATAACCTTACAATCTTTACAAATCTTCCTATCTCTCTTCCTAACCATAAAATAATCAATTTGTGATTTATTATTCCCACTGAGGACAACAACTATGCAACAAAAAATAGAAGTGGGGATTCTAAATTATTAAACAAAGAATCGATTGTATCAGAAAAAAAAAAAAAAAAAAGAGGAAATGAGCATACTGTCATATCCATTTGGGCCGACTGTTTTTGAAATTCTTGCATAACCTTGATTTGCTTTGCAGGCTCCATTTGCTGCAGAAAACAAATGGCATTATAAGAATAAAACCTTTCTAGACACCACAACAGATATGATTTGGACATCTGTTACCATAGTGAAATGGACATAGTTTAATTTTCTACAAATGCCTTAAAAAGTCAGAAGTTTTTCTAGACCTTATTCATTGCTCCCATTGCCTTGCTTGCACCTTCCATGCCAGCAGCAACTGAGGTGGTGGCATACATCGCCTGAAAAGTTAATAATAAACTTTAATCATCAAATTCATGTTTTATCAAAGATTTAGATAACTAATAGAAAAAGAGTTGTTCTTACTTGTGTGTGAGTTGCTATACCCCTCATCTGAGCTCGGCTACCTTGTAAATTTGAGATTTGTTGCCTTAAACGGATAAGCTGACGGGCTAAAATTTTTGTTGCGGCCTGGAAAGGATGTCATTAGGGAAATGCAACTATCATTTTCTAGATCAGAAGCTGCTTCTCTGCTGACCATGATAAACATATTTTAAGAATCGTTAAAAGAAGTCGATATCCTTACATCATTTCCAGTTTTTGCAGTCCTTTTTATCTCAGCAACAAGTCTTTTTTCCTGTAATTGTTCAAGCTTGGGTCAGGGTTTTGTTAATCATCACTTTTAGAGTACTTTAAGAAAAACCTATTTGGCTAGGTTCGATAGTATTAAAGTAAATTATTTTATTATATTAAAATATAGGTAACACTATAATAATATATTTAGATTATTATTCACCACATATGATAATAGAAAAATAATAGATTAATAATAATATATTATATTATAAGTGTATTGTAATATTAATATAACATACTATTATAATATATTATAATAATGTTTATAATAAAATAAATCTTGTGTAATTGTATTATTATATGATACTCAGGACTCTTCATCTACCCCTACCACTCTAGGAACACTATAACCCTATTGATCACATGTAAAAAATTTTAGAAATAGTCAGGTCAACACTTGGATCCAGATCCATATCAGATACCATTTTTCAGAACAGTAAATTGGCATTGGTTGATTTAGTTTCAAGATCAAGATTTTTACAAAAACTTTGCAAGAAAAAATTTATTAAAGCAAAGGCAAATTCAGTCAAACCAGGTGGAGGAACATACTTCCAACTGCAATGCTCCAATCTCCCTCTCAATGCCTAACAAAATCAAACAGAGATGGTTGAACATGCTTTTGCATGAGAAATAATAGAGCAAATCACACATGAATATCCACACTAACTGTACACGCATAAAGAAAACTGAAGATTAATTATTATGTCTAGTGGAAGTAGATGCGCGTGCACACAAGTGCCAATAGCATTCTTATCTTCATCCCAAAGGTTCAGAACGTGCACAGAACTGCTATAAAAGGAAAGTCACCAAACTGTATCTAAGCTATGTCCTAAATTATGGGATTGAAGCAAGCAAAGTACTAATGTGAATCTATACCGTAAAGTGCAAAGGAGCAATCTATTTTTAGCCCGATCTGCTTAATTAGTAACAGTGATCACAATTTCATGCACAAATTGCTTGTACAAAAGAACATCTTAACCATGAGTTTAGACGCTTAGCCATAATATGGTGGTCTGTTCAAGTGGATCAAGTTTCATTGAAACAGAATGTCTATTGGTACCTTCAGATTTACAGAAATAGCAGTTGAAATCAAATATAATGTGTTAAACTTGATTAGCTATCTACTTATTTCAAAAGCTAGAGCAATTTAGGAACGAGACCTATTTATATCTACATTTAGATTTATATAATGGACCACTGCACTTGTATATGTAGGACTAATGAGTGGGCTTCCATGTTTCAACATACCCCTCTCACGCCAAATATGACTCAAGGGTATGTAAGGACCTTTTTACACTGGTAGAATTCAAACCTCAAACCTCCTCTAATATCTTATTAAAGTTGATTGGCTAACCACTTACCATAAAAGCTTCAACCAATAAGGGAAGTGTCAAAGTGTCTTAGCCCAAGTGATAAGCATGGAGACATATGTTGCCTGAGGTTCCGGGTTCGAGTCCTCTTAGCGACTAATATTTATTGACTGAGATATTATTGCCAATAAATATGCGGGATATTATTTCAATAATATGCTCGATATTATTCCAATAATTATACTCTTATCAATCAGTGGTACTATGCCTCCAGAAATCCCGGAAGGGGATTTCTGATAAAGGGAACCGTTTCGGCGGTGGGGCTAGTCACTATAAAAAGTTTACCCATTACATTTGAATTAAGAAGGCCCCCGAGGCTATGGTGCAGCGGTAGGGTAACTAGTCGTTACCCCAGGCATCCGCGGTTCGATCCCCAGCTACGGCGCATTTTGCAAGAATTTTTCCTCCAAATGGGGCGCGAACCCTGGAACGCTGGGCTTCTAGACTGCCCACCGCGAGCGCTTCCCGATTTACCCTGGTGACCGGTGGGAAACTTCCGTGGGGCCGGGCCGGTCACCCCAGGTTCAATTTGTCTGCTACCTGGTTCATCATTTTTTCAACCAATAAGGGAAGCAACCAATTTATATTTATACCTATGTAATTGATCACAACACTTATCCATGTTGAACTAATGAGCGTGAAGCCTCCTAGCTACAACAACATGCATGTGATAAAAAAACATGACATCCATGTGACCAAAAACATAAATACACATTTCGATCATATCTAAAAACAATTTACTTGTATTATTTAAAAAGAATAAAGTTGAGAAGTCTTAAATGTCTAACACCTTTAGCTAGTGCATCTTTAACATTTACTAGGATGATAAAAATAAAATATTAATTATCAAGGAGGCTACTTCCCAAGAAAACTCACGACAAAAACATCTTAAGGATCATGGTTATTTGAGGTGTGAGGCACCCAAAAGTGCATTGGTGTTGTGGGGCCTTAGGCACTAAGCGTAAGGTAGGGCACACGCCTTACCGAAGTAAAGCGCTTTGAGTATAAAATTTTAAAATTAAAACATATATAAGAAATTTCTGCCAAAAGATTTCAACTGGCTGAGATTTATAAAGAAAAACAAAATAATGAAAATTCAAAACTAATTACAATTTAAATTTATAAGGAATGAAAAAACAAAATCATTAGAACGTAAATTCTAAACTAATTTACAATTTGATTTTGTGAGACAAAAAAACGATAAGAAAACTTATGAACTTAAATCTGTGAGGAAATAAACATACCGTTAAAACGAAACAAAAGGAGAAAAGCAAGAAAGTGTAGCCAAATCTAGAAGACCGATATTGATGTTCTAGGCGAGAGAAGAGTTCACGTTTGAGAAGGGAAGAGAGGTTGATGCTGATTTTTTAGGAGAGAGGAAGAGTCATGCAAATGAAAATAAGTTTGCAAGGGACTAAAGGGCATCTCCAACGATCTCCAATAGTTAGAGCTCTATATGAGCTTTTTTGTAATCTCTAATATATTATCTGAATGTCATCAAAAACATAAAAAACTACCACACTCTCCACAATCATAAAACTTCCCTATAACTTTTTTTGGACCCTGCATTATCAACTTTTTTGTGCATCATTAATTACTGACCCCGCTCATATTGTTAATTTTGAGATGAAAGAGCAGGTTTGAAATTTCACTACCGCTCTTAAATTACAAACCTCAAACCTTGTATCTATAACGGTTAGAGCTTTTTTCTTTAACTTTTTCATTTCACAAACCTCTTTGAAAACCTCCCGTTCGAGATGCCTTAAGGGAGATTGATATTCATTTTCTAAGAGAGAGGAAGAATTAAGCAAGAAAAATATGCCGCATCCATGCAAGTTAATGCAACCTAATTAATTTAAAGGGTATTTACAGGTATGGGCTGGAATTCTAAAAATTAAAATTAAAATTTCAATAACGCGAGAAAAATGGTGTCTTAAGCGTGCCTTAACCTCATGCGCTTAAGAGGGCTTCATTCAAGTACTATGCCTGGATCAGTGTCCAGGCGCAAATGGCATGCTTGGCTGCGCCTTGCACCTAGGCGCAGCCAAGCATGCGCTTTTCACAACTATGTTAAGGATCATGCCTAGTGATAGGGTGCTTCTACATTGGTAATTACTCATACCTCACAACAGCATATTCCAAAGATAACAAGAAAAGTATTATTGAACTTTACCTTTATCAATGCACTAATTGATCTACAGTCAAAGGGATCATTGGTTCCATTCTTTGTTAACTATTTAAGTTTGCCTACATCCAAGTATATTTCGTTTTCATTTCATTATCATTGTATTAGCCTATATTTACTGGTTATGTAACAAGCTAGATATAGTCATATAGATAGCATCTATCTGTACCTTAAGCTACATAAACACTGCATAGGCAGATAGCATCTATCGCATTTTTATAAAGATAAAAAAAAAAAAATCTAAACAGAGTGAAATTACTTTCGAAATACCTTAAGCAACATAAAAATAATACCTCTGGTAGAGTTTGCAATCTCCCTCTTACTAGCTCGTAGAGCCTCTGCGGTCAAAACAAATTCAAATTTTACTAAGGTCATTCATCAAAGGGGGTAGTAGAAGACAAAATTTCAGCTTTTTTCTGTGGAAGATAAGGCAGAGCCTCGTAAAGCAAAATTCATCATCGAACACGACGGCTTATCCCTAGTATTAATTTTCTTTTTACATCAATCGGATATAACACCTCAATTTCGATCTAATGAAGTTCTGCAGAGTAATACAGAACGAATACAAATTCTAAAGACATAACAAACGGATCAATCCAACGAGAAGAAGGGAGGGGGATTCACCTTTGGCTGTGGGTTTCTTGGAGAAAAGATTCATCTTTCCCAAAAGATTCGCCGATCGAAATCGGAGCAAAAATGAGGGAGAGCTGATGGGAGATCGGGCGTAGTCTACACAGACCTATTCTTAGTCGCGAAGAATCAAGAGGGTTTTATTTTACATTTTCATTTTTATAAAATACTGCCTTTCACAAAATTGCAATTGTACTTTATATTCATTTCCAAAAATTATTTTAGACTCTATTATGGTCCCTTTTCAAAAGAGACCAAGTTCAATATCATAATTACAAATACCTCCTTTTCATTTTAGTTTTTTTTTTCAAAACTATTCTATATTATAATAATTTTAGTTACAAAATTATTATAATTATAAATCAAAATAAAAAGTATTTGTCCTCCAAATATTGAATTTAGAATTTTAAATTAAATTATATTTCATCATTTAATTAAAATAAATAGATAAAACATCAGGAACCAAATGATATCTATGTGTTCTATAAATTTGGAGTCGTTAATTTATAGAAAATTTCCCTTCCAATGAGGGCCCGAATACTAGGATGTTGGACTTTTAGATCGCCCATCACGAGCGCTTTTCGATTTACCCTGGCAGCCGGTGGGAAACTTCCATAGGGACGAGTCGGTCGCCCGAGATTGTAAAAATCTCGTTAATTATTATTTTTTGGGGTCGTTAATTTAGATTGGATGGGTTATCCGTCAAATAATTTAAGTATATTAGATTTAACATATTTAAAAGCAGAACTAAAGGAGTTAGCATGTGTGAATTGTGGGTCTAGACAGGTAAACTCATGACAGACTCAAGTTGGCCTTAGATTGAGAAGGGAAAAAAAATCAAAATTGAATTATGAATTTACGACAACTCTATATGAACAAATTCAACCAATCCATCCGCGAACCGTTCGAGATCCTCCTCGATGATTCATCCATCGACCGGTCAAGCCCGCCTAAATCCAGTCTAAACTCCACTAGAGTACCAAACAGCGACGGCCCTCACGGCACAAGATGAAACGTTCGTTTTCAGTGTCCCTGTCAATCAATTATTAAGAAAATTATAAAACAAAATAAGAGGTTGATGTGCCATCCTCGTCCACTCGTACCGAGCCTTCTTCGTCGTCCCATCACTCGCTCTTTTGCTCTGCTTTACCATCACTCGTTTTATCCAAATTCGATGCCCACTTTGTGAAGGCATCAATCAACTCGATTCCCTCTTAACTCCTCCCCTGCCTTCCCATCGAGGAGGAAGGCAGACATGGAAGAAGCGAATCAGAGAGCAGCTGCAACAGCAGCAGCAGAGGAGGCGGCGGCAAGCGTGAGCCTCGAGGAGCTCTCCAGGAAGCTCGACGAGTTTGCCAAGGAGAGGGACTGGGAACAGTACCACAGCCCCAGAAACCTGCTCCTCGCCATGGTACGTTATTGTCGTAGTGGTTGTTTAGAACAAACAGATCAACTCTGCGTGCATGCATCTGAAACAGATCGGCGAAGTCGGAGAATTGGCAGAAATATTCACGTGGAGGGGGGAAGTCGCCAAGGGGCTGCCTCACTGGAAGGAGTCGGAGAAGGAGCATGTGGGCGAGGAGCTTTCCGATGTCCTGCTCTACCTGATAAGGCTTGCCGACGTTTGTGGGATTGACCTCGGAGACGCAGCCGGGAAGAAGATCGTGAAGAACGCGATGAAGTACCCCCGCCCTCCTACACCTCCTGAACCGTTCACTTAACTCTGCCTCCTTCTGTACTTGTTCGTTTGACTTGTGCTTGTGTTAATAAATATATATGGTTGTAAATGTTGCAAGATATATTTGATAGTGTTGTGTGCGCGCTAGATTTCTGGTGGAACTGATTTAGGATCGATCAATCGACTAATGTTCTTGCACAAATAGAACGACATCAACAACTCGTTAGCTTCGTTACGAGGCTTCGCTTTTGATTATGACTAATCTAATGCGTGCATCACCCTTAAAAGTTCCACTGCGAACTACCCCCATTATAAAAAGATAATAGGGTAAACCCTTTACAATTATAGATTCAGGTTTGGATCGGATTATGATCCGGGTGGATGATTTTTCAGAAAGATTGGGGGCTCGGTCGGGTTCGGTTTCCACTCCGAACCGGGAATAGGTGAACCGGGCCGAGGTTGACTAGAAGTCAGACATCCGAGTCGGACTTAGGGGTCGGGCAACCTAGGTCAACCCGAAGACCAGTACTCGGGAGGGCAGACCTAGGGGTCGGGCACCTGAGTCTAACCCGAGATCCATTGCTCGGGGAGCAGACCTTGAGGTCGGGCACCCAAGGATAACTCGGGGTCCATGGCCCGAGATCAGACCTAGAGGTCGGACCCCCCGGGTCGATGCTGGGTCAGGCATTCGCAGTAGGTCCTAGAGGTCGGACGTTCGGTGTCGATCCTCAAGGTCAAACACTCGAGGTCGGTTGCCCGAAGGCAGGTCCTCGGGATCGGATGAACAATTATACCTAGGTCTTGTCTGTAATCTGAAAGCCGCCCCCCCCCCCCCCCCGACATCATCATCATCACCTGACATAGTCGCCAAGAGTTAATGCGGAGCAGAAAAGACAGTTTATGCAGAGTGTCAGGCGGCTGCGCCAGTCTCACAAACATTAATATAGCGGTCATTATCATGGGATGTCAGTCAATCATTCCTTAATGAGAAAAGATAGCTCTGACATAAGAGAGAGCTTCCCCTCCACTATATAAACCCCCCTTGGGGCTCCAAGGAGAGGCTTGCTGCCATTTTGCAACCACACCACCATATTGTGAGTCTCTTTTTGGTCCGAGCCGAGTGACTTGAGTCGGAACTCCTACTTGAGCCCGGGTCCGACCCTCCGAGTTACAGCAGACCGGGTCGTCTTGGTCAGACCGAGTCATCCGAGTGAGAGCCGGTCTTCGCTTGTCGACAGGATCAAATTTGGCGCCGTTTGTGGGAATCAGCCTGATCGAAAGTCGAAGATGAGCGAATCCAACCGGGTGACCGTTACTCTCTCACAAGAAGACCTCGACCTGCTAGTGGAAGCAAAGGTGAAGAAATTGGCTGAAACACAACAAGCAGCCGCCCGACTCACTCAAGCAGGCCCAGCCGAGCACACTGCTCGTGTGGGCACTGAGGGAGGGTTCGCCAGGAGAACAACCCTCATTTCCACCGGGCGCTGTTTGGCCTGACTGAGGGAGCAGGACAATCAGACCCTCATGAGGCTACATCCAGCCATACCAGAGCTAGCAAAGGGAAGGCCCCCCTTGTGCTGACCCCAACGGAGCGCACAGGGTTCCCCTTCTCCAACCGAATCTTGCAAGAGCCGCTGCCCAAGCATTTCCGAACCCCGTCCATCACTGAGTACGGTGGAGTTGTTGATCCCGAGGAGCATTTAATGAAGTTTGAGAATGCTTCAATGCTACATCAATATACGGATGGGGTAAAATGCCGAGCCTTCCTGACCACTTTGGCGGCCGGCCCAGCGATGGTTTGACAGACTGCCGGAGGGATCCGTGAGAGAATTTGCTGACTTCAAAAGATTGTTCCTCCAGCATTTCGTGAGCAGCAAAAGATACCACAAAACCAGCCTCAACCTTTTTACCCTGAAGCAAGGCTCCAAAGAGCCCCTCAAGGCGTACATCAAAAGGTTCAATCAAGTTACATTGGACGTACCCACTGCCACGTCTGAGGTGCTAATCAGTGCCTTTGCACAAGGCCTGCAGGAGGGCGAGTTTTTCAGATCCTTGATCCGAAAACCCCCGAAGGATTTTGAGAGCCTCCTTGGCAAAGCTAGTAAATATGTGGACGTGGAAGAGGCACAGGCTGCCAGGCGACCGGAGGTCAGACCGGCTCCTGAAATCACTCAGCATCATCATAGGAGTGCGCCTCCTAGAGGACCTCTCCGAAGTCCCCGAGCTGTGGGACACCGACAAGGAGCCGAGAGGGGAATAGTTCAGCAAGTAGCCCAGGGTTGTCTCCCTTCCAGGTGGCAACCCTACCGTTCTTTTCACAACAGCCATACCCATGACCTGCAAGACTGCTGGCAGGCCGGAAGAGGTAGGGGTCGTGCCGGACGGGGCAGTCCGAGAGGAGCCCAACAGGGAGGCAGCCGAGGTCGAGGGAGAATAGCGCAGCACCAGTCAGAGGTCAATGCTCGATCGACCACCCCCATAGCTAGACAACTGTTCCCGACCTCCACCTCTCCGGGGAGCGGCAGTGCTAATGAGGAACAGGCCAACCAGCAGAATGCAGTACACGGGGCCATTCACGTGATTTCCGGTGGCCCCACCTATGGAGATTCCAACCGAGCTCGGAAGTCGCAAGTTAGGTGACTCGATATCTACCAAGTGGGTTGCAGCTCTGCCCAAGCTCAGGGACCGCAGATTAGTTTCGGCCCTTCAGATTTACAAGGAATAGAAGTACCTCATGACGACGCCCTGGTCATCACCGTAATCATAGCTAATTACTAGATTCATAGAACCATTGTGGACACGGGAAGTTCGGTAAACATCTTGTACTTGAAAGCTTTTGAACAATTGCAGATTGAAACTGCTGAGCTCCAGCCCGTGGCCACACCTCTGTTCGGGTTCACGGGAAATGAAGTCCAGCCGCTGGGCCAAATCAAATTGGCCATCTCACTCGGCGAGGAACCTTTGAGGAGGACTCGGTGGTCTACCTTCCTGGTGGTGGATGCCCCCTCGGCCTATAACGCCATTTTGGGCAGATCGGCTCTAAATGAGTTCCGAGCCGTGACGTCCACCTTCTACTTAAAGGTTAAGTTTCCCGTGGGTGATCGAGTCGGAGAAGTTAAAGGAGATCAGAAGGTTGCCCGCCGATGTTACGTGGATGATGTCCAAGTGGAAGTAAGGAAGACCTTCCGAGCTCCGCCGGCCAACTGCAACATGGTACAGTTCTCTCAGCCTTCCCCCTGGGCTGAGTTGATAGAAGAAAAAGAAGAGGTCCAACTCTTGCCTAACCGAGAAGAAACCAAAGTAAGAATAGCTCCTGGGCTACCGCCCGACCTCCGGCAACAGCTGATAAAATGCCTAACTCAGAACCATGATGTCTTCGCCTGGTCCCAGCAAGACTTGAAAGGGGTCAGGCCAGAGGTCATGGAGCACAAGCTGCACGTTTACCCGGACGCCCGGCCTGTGAAGCAAAGAAAAAGAGACTTCAGTCCTGAGCAGAACAAGATCATCCAGGCCAAGGTAGAAAGGTTGCTCGAAGCGGGACATATCAAAGAAGTACAATTCCCCGCCTGGCTGGCCAACGTGGTGCTGGTCTCCAAGCCGGCAAACAAGTGGAGGGTCTGCATTGACTTCAGAGACCTTAATAAAGCTTGCCCCAAGGACTGCTACCCGCTTCCCCGAATAGACTAGATGGTAGACTCCACTGCAGGAAGCGAGCTCATCTGCATGATGGATGCTTACCAAGGATATCATCAAGTGCCATTAGCCCGGGATGATCAAGAGAAGGTCAGTTTTGTCACAGCAGAGGGGACCTATTGTTATACTGTCATGCCCTTCGGACTCAAAAATGCTGGGGCAACCTATCAGAGGCTGATGAACAAGGTCTTCAAGGAGCAGCTCGGGAAAAACGTGGAAGTGTATGTGGATGACATCCTCATCAAGTCCCTCCGCGCTGCCGACCTGATAGCGGATGTACAAGAGACCTGCTGCACCCTCAGGAGGTATGGCCTCAAGCTTAACCCAGCCAAGTGCTTGTTCGGAGCTAAGAGCGGAAAATTCCTGGGCTACATCTTGACTGAATGGGGAATAGAAGTCAATCTAGGTAAGGTGAAAGCTCTACTGGACATGCCACCGCCCAGGAACCTAAGGGAGGTTCAGCGCCTGACCGGGAGGATCACGGCCTTATCCCGATTCATCTCTCGGTCGGCCGACAGAAGTCTACCGTTCTTCAAGATCCTGCGCAAGGCCTCCAAGTTCCAGTGGGACGCCGAGTGTGACCAAGCTTTCGAAGAATTCAAGGCTTACTTGGTCAGTCTGCCAGTGCTAGCCAAATCGGACGAAGGAGAACCCTTGTACGTTTACTTATCTGCTACTGAAGGAGCGGTGAGTGCAGTGCTTGTAACCCAGAAGGAGGCCGAGCAACAACCGGTCAACTTCTTTGGGCATCTACTTAAAGAAACCGAGTGTAGATACACTACACTCGAGAAGTTAGCTTATGTGCTTGTGTTGATGGCTAGGCGATTGCGACCATACTTCTTAGCTCATCCAATCCGAGTACTGACCAATAGCATGCTCGGGAAGGTGTTGATCAACCCCGAGGTCTCCGGTCGGATGGTCAAATGGACGACTGAGCTGAGTGAATATGATATCCAGTACCAACCCCGAACTGCGATCAAAGCTTAGGCCTTGGCAGATTTCTTAAGTGAACTCCATGCAGAGGAAGAGGAAGGGATATGGAAGATCTATGTGGATGGGTCAGCCACTCGGGCAGGTAGTGGCGTGGGAGTCTTATTGGTCTCCCCAGATGGAAACTCGCTACACTTAGTCGTACGCCTAGAATACCCGGCTACCAACAACCAAGCAGAGTATGAAGCTCTTCTGGCGGGTTTACAAGCAGCCAAGCGCGTGGGGGCTACTCGGGTCATCCTGTACTCCGACTCCCAGTTGGTGACTCGGCAGGTGACCGGGCAGTTCGAGGTCAACGATGAAAAGCTACAAGCTTATGTGGAGGCTTATAAGCAATTACGAGCAGAGTTTCAAGAGGTCCAGATCTTACAGATCCCTCGAGGGGATAATGCCAAGGCTGACGAACTGGCGAGGCTAGCCAGTTCGGTCCGTCCCTGGGTCTTCCGCGAACCGTCACCTCAAGTCATGCTGGTAGCTCAAGTGGAAAGAGAAGCAGAAGTGGAAATACAAGGAGACTGGCGAGCCCCTTTCATAACCTATCTGAAGGAAGGGACTCTTCCGGTCAGCTCGGAGCAAGCCAGGGTATTCAAGATAAGGGCTGCCAGGTTTACTCTGATAGGAGACGTGCTGTACAAGCGAGCCTTCTCCCGACCACTGCTCAGATGCCTGGGGGAAGAAGATGCCGATTATGTGCTGCGAGAAGTGCATCTGGGGTCCTGCGGAAACCACTCGGGAGGTCGATCCATGGCTCGGAAGGTTTTACTAGCAGGTTACTTCTGGCCGACCCTCCAGAAAGACGCTGAAAGATTGGCCCTTTCCTGCCTTTCTTGTCAGAAGTACCAGAATTTATCGCACCGGCCTGCGGAGATGCTGAGAGCTTTTACTGTGTCCTGTCCTTTCGACCAGTGGGGCATGGACATAGTAGGACCGTTCCCCAGGGCAGCCGGTCAGAAGAAGTTCTTGTTGGTGGCAGTGGATTATTTCTCTAAGTGGATTGAGGCAGAGGCCTTAGCCCGGATTACTGAACAAGCCGTGAAGAAGTTCCTGTGGCAGAATATCTTATGCCGATATGACATACAACACAAGCTGGTGTCAGATAATGATCGGCAATTTCAGGGTCGGATAATAAGAGAGTGGTGCAAGGAGTTCGGGATCAAACAGGCCTTCACCTCAGTGGCATACCCTCAAAGTAATGGTCAGGCTGAGGTAGCTAACAGAGAGATTTTGAAAGGGCTCAGGGCCAAGTTAGATCAGGTCGGCGGGTCTTGGGTGGATGAGCTGCCTGGTGTTTTGTGGGCTCTTCGGACCACCCCCAAAGAAGGATCAGGATGCACTCCCTTCCAGCTAGTATATGGCAGTGAAGCTGTAGTTCCCATGGAGGTCGGCTGTGAGTCAGATCGGAGGCACCTATACGGAGAAGACAATGTGGAGAAAAGGCGGGCGGAGCTAGATCTGATTGAGGAGGTCCGAGCCAAGGCTGCAGTACGCATGACTGCCTATCAGCAACGAATGCGACGCCAGTACAATCAGAAGGTCATACCCCGCAGTTTCCGAGTAGGGGACAAGGTATGGAAAAGAGTCAAGCCGGTCGGGGAAGTAGGCAAGCTGGAGCCTCAATGGAGTGGCCCCTTCCGGGTAATCGAAGTGCTGGGATCAGGAGCTTATTATCTACAAGACGTTCAAGGAAAGCGGCTCGGAAGACCCTGGAGTGCAGTACACCTAAGACTGTATCGTGAGGAGAGTGGAGAGAAATGATCCTTGTAACTGTACTCAGAAAGAACGATGATAGAAACTGATTCTCTAAAAGACAACTGCAGCAAGTTATAAGTGGGCTTGCTCCCACACACCCACCGAGCTCGGCGCCGATCGAGCGTGGCGTTCCACGTTCGGTCGGGCCCGGTCGAGCGTGGCGATCCACGTTCGGTCAGGGTAAGTCGGACGGTGTCCAGACTCTTGCTCAAGCAAGTTATAAGTTGGCTTGCTCTCACGCACCCACCGGACTCGGCGCCGATCGACCGTGGCGTTCCACGTTCGGTCGGGCCCGGTCGGGCGTGGCGATCCACGTTCGGTCAGGGTAAGTCGGACGGTGTCCAGACTCTTGCTCAAGCAAGTTATAAGTGGGCTTGCTCTCACGCACCCACCGGACTCGGCGCCGATCGAGGTGGCGTTCCACGTTCGGTAGGGCCCGGTCGGGCGTGGCGATCCACGTTCGGTCAGGGTAAGTCGGACGGTGTCCAGACTCTTGCTCAAGCAAGTTATAAGTGGGCTTGCTCTCACGCACCCACCGGACTCGGCGCCGATCGAGCGTGGCGTTCCACGTTCGGTCGGGCCCGGTCGGGCGTGGCGATCCACGTTCGGTCAGGGTAAGTCGGACGGTGTCCAGACTCTTGCTCAAGCAAGTTATAAGTGGGTTTGCTCTCACGCACCCACCGGACTCGGCGCCGATCGAGCGTGGCGTTCCACGTTCGGTCGGGCCCGGTCGGGCGTGGCGATCCACGCTCGGCTAGGGTAAGTCGGACGGTGTCCAGACTCTTGCTAAAGGAAAATATGAATTAGTACATTTCTATGATCTTCACTGCTAGGGCGTGGTCCCCCACGTTCTGAGAGACAAAAAGGATAGTAGACCAGCTTCATAAGGTTGAACTAGTCGAGTTAAACTACACAAGCTAACTCGGCTCTGCCGATAAAGTTAACTCGCCGGGACTAAGATAGAATGCTTAGTTAGGGTATTAACCTGACCGAGCAATAGGCCCGGACCCGGGTAATAGCCTGACTGAATGACTAAAAGCTTAACTACGCTGAGTGTCTCATACTTAGAAAAATTTTCCATTTGGTCTACGAAATCGCATTGAGGGGAATGATATGAATGTGCCAGGTGGTCAGCGCTTAATGAAAATTAGTGGAGTAGCTCAGAGGTCAGCCTAAGCGAAGTAGGTCAGGCGTCCCATGCATACAATACTTGACAAGAACGTTAAACATCACAAGCGAACAAATATGGCGCTCGGGCGACTGAAATAAAACCATAGCAAGCTAAGGTAATATAAGAAGGGCTCAGGGCCCCTGCAAAATTTAGCCCCGAGGGCTAAGTCAAATCGAAACGTGGCAAACTGTCAGAAGCCCTAAGGCCAAGTCATGACAAAACAAAGGAGAATAAACGTTAACCTAAGTAAACGGGGGGAAGACATTTTCTGGAATGGACGCCTTGATCCGCCTCAGCTTCACTACATTGGGGGGAAGGTCCTCGAGGAGGTGGCCGGCCTCGGTCAGCTGCTGAATAGCACCCTTCGCGCCGTATCCAAGCATGCCGCCAGTTCGCTCCGCCACTTGGTTGAGGAAGGAGTCCGACTGGATGTAGACCAGACGGGCTGCTTCAAGCCGGGCGGATTCACCTGACCTATAGTCCGCCAACTCCTTCTTGAGCTGAGCCAGCTCAGTATCTTTCCGAGCGAGTTCAGTGTCTTGCCCCTGGATGGTGGTCTCCCGAGCCGCCAGTTGTGCCTCCTTACTAATTAGTTGAGTTTCCAGACTTTGGAAGGCTTCCTGTTGGGCGATCAGCTCCGTCTCTTTGTTCTTCAAGGCCAGCTGGGTTTGGTGATGAGCGGCGTCCGACTCCTTCAATTTCCGTTGGAGTCCCTTGGCGTCTGTTGTTACCTTGGCCAGGTCAGCATGAGCTCGGGTATACCGAGCCTTGAGAACCTTATATTCACCCTCCAAATGAGCCACCCGGTTAGTTAGGCGCTCCGTCTCCACTGCCGCACTGGGCCAACAAGCGTTGCTCTTCCTTCCGAGCCGACCTCCCAACTCTGATATACGCAGCCTCAGCGCAGTTATTTCGAAGCGAAGCTGGTCCAGCCCCTCGTCACCGGAGGAAGAGTGCTCTGCGCCCACCCTTGGCCTCCAGGTCTCTTACTCTTCTCTCGGATGCCCAGCGCTCTCGGGACGCTGGTGACCAGCGCTTGGCTAACTGCATGGCTTAACGCCCCATTGCTGCAAAAAGGCATGAAAGGCATAAGTATAAGCATAAGTAGTCGAATGAGGGGAGGAGATACCTGAGTCATTCCCACGTAGAAGTGGTCAGCCAAGGCTGACAGGGTCCATCGCGAAAGGCGCTGTCCATCCTTCCTCCCAGCTCGAGACCAACATCCATGTAGATTAAGTGGCTGAGGCTGGACTGTCGGAGTTAAAATAGTAGCTGAAGGCACTTGAACATCCCACAGTTGCCCCTCGGGGGGGGGACTGCAGGGATAGAAGGGTCTCCACGGCGTCAATGTTGGCAGGGCTTGGCTGAGGGATCGGATGACCGCGGCGCACGTCCCTCGAGGTTGAAGCGCCGGAAGGTACCGCCATGGAGGTAGGTCGGGCCGCCGAGAGAGGGGTCGTCCGGCTTAAAGCCCGAGGGTCAGGTCGGGAAGATGCCGGAACTGAGGTTGAGCCCGGGACTGGGACTATAAGGCTGGGCATGGCTTGATCAGGTCGAGAGGGTGCCACAGCCTGATCCCCCGAAGTCGGTGCTGGAGGTGAAGGCGTACCCGAGCGGAGGACCAGCCGGCGGCGCTTCCGGACCAAGCTAGCGGGGGCTTCCTGTTCCACTTCCTCCTCGTCTTCTTCTATCTGGATGGGGGTCTCCTCGCTCGCCACTCGGGCTGTAGCTCCCGAATCCCCAGTGGCAAGATCCTCGGCCGGGTTGTCTTCCGCCATATCGGGTTGCCCTGGAGCGGGCGCAACATCTACTGGTGGCGCTGCCCGAGCGGCCGCCAGTTGGGCGGCCAAAGCCTCCATGGCCTCGTCCTCCCGGTCTAGCACGGCATCAACTCTAGCGCCATACATGACTTCGGCTGCACGAAGAAAAAAGTTTTAGTTAGCATTAACAAACTTACCAGTGAAGTAGAGACGTACCGAGGGTGCCGGGTAGCTCCGCCGGGGCTTGGCTCAGCCGGAAGAGGTATAGCATACCCCCGATCAGTAGTTTGCCCGCGTGATATCGGGCTCCCCCGAGCTTTGAGACTGCGNATAATTGGAAAGTTTCCATAATTGAAAATTTTTTCCAAAATTGAGATCATGACATATTTTTCCGCAAAACAATTATATGATTATGTCGAACACTAACCGGCTCTGATACCACTGTTGGGACCGGGTGCATGTTGACAAGGATACGGGTTCGTAAATTTTAAAATATTTACGTGCAGCGGAAGAATTAGCATAAATAATTTCTCAAATTATTTTAACCTCGTATCTAGCATGCGACCTTATGATGTGTTGACATGATCATAAATTAAAATTTTGTGAAAAGTAAACTAATTTACTTAGTACCTCGCGTAACTCGAAGTAAGGGACGAGATCCAACCGTAACGTCCCTTGGAAGCTCCGCCTCTATTCGCGTCTACGCCGAGTTCTCTTCGGGATGACTTCGCAAAGCTACGAGTTTTATGCTGACGAGAACTACTAGATTCTCCAAAGGCACAACTAGAAAAACAAGAGAGAAAGATGGAAACTAACCACCAAGTAACGGAATCAAAATTCCGGGAAAGAAGGAGTTGCGACCCGCTTCTTCTTCTTCTTCTTTGGCACCTTCTTGGTGGATGTAGCTCACGCCAACCCTAGGAGGTGAAGGTGCGTCAGCCCTAGGAGGAGTGGGCGGCGACCCTAGGATGTAGAGTGGGCGCCGGCCCTAGGAGGAGGAGAGAAGGAGAGGGAGAGAATAAGAGAGAGCTACTAAATCTCTTGATAACTCAATTGTTTGAATTCAAGACTTGCCTTTGGTTCCTTTATATAGTAGTCTCTCTATTGCTAAGTCTCCCTTTTAATGGAATTAACGGAATAAATTTTCATAAGAAATTTATCTTATAAATTTTCTTATGAATTAATCCGTTATGCCTAGTTTTATTATAACTAACTTTATAATAAAACAAATAATCTCTCCTTTTAATTATGGAATAAAATTTGTATAAAATTTTTCTTATTATGGAAAAATCAATTCATAATTGATTTTATAAATTAAAATTAAACCAATTAATGGTTCATTTTAATTTCCATAAAAAGAATAAATTTCTACAATTTTTTTATATAAATTTCGTTATATAAATTAATTTATTTATCCATAATTTTATAAAACAAATCGCTCTTGATTTATTTTATAATTTAAACCAAATAAATTGGTTTCCCTCCATGTTGTGGCCGGCCAAACCAAAGAGGGTGGGCACCCTCTTTGGCCGACCACACCAAGCCTACTCTCTCGCGAATTAAACTCATTTAATTCGCCCAATAAGCCTTCAAAAGACTTAGTCATTTTAAGCTTCCGTTGCGCCTCTGATTAATTCTGATTCGACTTATTTCTCTTGTTCGAAAAATCCAATTTTCAACTCGTTTTAAATCCCTCGGATTACTCGTAGTGCGTGTGACTAAATAGGCTTTCGATTTATGTTGGCCGTCTATAATTAACCAATTATAGAACGATCATGAGTGACACCTAGTAGTACATCATGACCCCCAATTAATCGATAGATCAACGGTTGACCTCAGAAATAATTCTGAAATCCTTCAGTAGCTCTAATGAATCGTGCCCCATTCCCTTCACCATCTTATACCCACTTGGTTCAGGACATGGTCTGTGTGTGTCAGTCCCCACTAGGCTGACTACGTCACACCTAGCCCAAGTAGTGTCTTTCTCGTCCTTTGGATTTCTAATTACTCTCATGTATTTAAGAGACTCATACTCTAAACATGACATGCTCTGGCCAGAGGCTTTGAGTAACAATCCGACGATAGGCCTGGGTATACATCTCCTCGCAAGGAGTGGTGAATCCTTTGTAGGCTGTTCAAACATCTTCGGGCACTTCGGCTTATACCCAACCATCCTGGGTCCACACCTCCTTGGAGATGCTTGCTTAAGATGTTAAAGTATAAGTCTCCATGACCAAGATGACTTGAACACCGCAAGTCAAAGGAACATCGCACTTAAGCTGCAGTAATAACTTTCATTGACATATCTATATGTAGATTACCATATGAAGTTTTACAGTCAGTCACTCCAATGAACTAGTTCCCTTAACTAGCATCCATGTTTATCTCCGGGCATCCCAATGTCACCAGCCAGTGAGAATCAGCTGATTAAAGAATAACCCATGCTAGTCTCAACAGAATTGACAGTGTCCGTATTTATCAATTCATCGACTAGGGATATTTTCAATACTTCACAATTGCACATGTAGAGATAATCACTAGTTGTGATTCCATCACAAATTCTCTCATGCTGTGAATTGTATTGCGGACATTCAGTAAATGAGTTTAAGATCTCAATCAAATACACAAACATGTATACTCAAATAGTGAATTTTCATTTATTGAAATAAATGTTTACAATCATAAGGCGATTGCCTTAGGACACTTCTCTCATATCACTAACAGGGTGTAGACTCCATTAACATTTGATATTTCAGAAAAAAAAATTTTGAAACATGATTTGAGTTTCTTGACTAAAAATGATTCCTCGTCAAGAAACAGGAGTCATGATTCAAACAACCTTTACTTATGGATTTGAAAGTTCCATCACAGGTTTGTATCAAATCAGTATTAGATCATCGGTATGTTCCCATTGTAATCGGTTTGTATCAGACTTGTTTGTATCAGTAAGATCAGTAGTTTGATACCATTTGATGAAAGGGGATCGGACTGAGGAGTAGTCTGCCATTTGGAATGATCTGGGAGTTCCCTGATCAGAATTGATCTGATCGGTCACCGGTTCGATCAGAAAGACCCCTGATCGGTCACGGTGATCGATCAAGGTGAGTCCTGATCAGTCGGTGGACCGATCAGGTTCCATACAGAAAGTTTCTCCCGATCAGATTGCAGAAGCATGATTTCAGAAACAAAATTTCGGAAACTCCGATAGGTTTCCCCAGTTTGTTTCAACTCTCAACCACTCCTAATCCAATTAGAGTTGATCCCTTTGATCCTAAGAAGGGTTTTCCTTAACCAAAAAGAAAACAGCATATCAAGGAACCTTAAGTGTGAAGACCTAGAATACATGCTAAGTCCTACGATTTTGGTACTGATTCCTTGATTCAGTTCAATAGCAAGAAAGCACTAAGCCTAGACCTTAAGCTCATGTTCTTGTCTATTGAGGCCTTATCAGTACAAATTTATGTGTTGATATTGTTCCTTAGCATACATTCATGTTGTATAACACATACAAGAAAATTTTGGCTTGCTTGAACAAAAAAAAACTTTTCTTTTAACAAGACACCTTAGGCTTGAGATAAGGCATTTCATAAACCATAAATTACAGTAAACCATAAATTACAACAATAACACTAATTATCCTAAGCAATCCATTGTAAGAGCAAGTTATATGTCAATCTAAACCATCCATGTAATATATTTTTTCCTTGTTGATTTATTTTGAACCTAGTTTAACTTTGTACATGGATATACTCGATCATGTTCACCAAACAAAACACCTTAAGCTTGAGATATATAATTAGACATTTCAAAAATAAACTGCTATCTTGATATTGTGGCTAACTTCTTTAGAATCATAGTAAACCAAAACTTGCAATAATAAAACTAATCAGTCTAGGCAATTCATAGTCCTAATTCTCAGTTCTATTGGTAATTTACCAATTTTGATGAAATTTAATAATTCATGATCCGAAGTCTGTATCAAGTCTAGAATCCTAATTCTCCATTCTATTGATAGTTCATAGATTGGATCGGAGAATTCATAGTCCCAAATTTCTATCAAGTTCATTAACCATAGACCTAATTAGATTGGAGTAATGTTGATAAATCATAGTCTCAAATGCATACAAATACAAATGAGAAAATTTCCAGTGACGCCAAAATATAGAGTAAATGGGAAAATTTTCCATGTATCTATATTGTGTATGGAGTTTATGATTTCTATTGGTTTTAACTCCAATCATCTAAATTCGAGATGGAAAAGAACCATTCCTCATAGGTAGTAAATATCCATTAAATGGAGGAAATGGTAAGCACATCCCTAACTAGGAATGGTCATGTGTTTGGAGCACCAAATATCAACCACCCATGTTGATGGATGCTCCCCCTCAATCAATGCCTATACAATTCGAAATATAGATGTTTTGGGTACCCAAATTTTGGAACCTAAAGCATCTACAATGAAAGACTTTGGCACTCATGCCTTAGTCATTTTCTTTCTAACGTTTTGAACCCTAGAGGCATTTTGTGATCTAAATAGGGTTCTTGACACTAATGACACAAAGGTTGGTTCTTTAGGTCGGTAACCTATACCAGCCTTGTTGTAAACCGCTCTTTGGGAATTTAGTACCATGTCTAAAGTTTTAGAGCTAGTTGAAAACTTCTCGAGAATATTCTTGAGATTTTCAATTTCGCTCCTTAGGGTCTTGTTTTCATCCTTAAGGGACTCATCATGCAAATCATCAATTACCTCATCCTTAGAGGTTTTTAATTGTTCTACTTCCAATTTCAATAGTTTAACCTTGTTCTTAGATTTTTTAAGCAAACCAGTTAGGCATGCTATTGTTCTATAACATTTGTCTAACTCGGGAGAAATTACCTCTTCATCATCCGAAGAAGATGAAGCCGCGATTGAGGAGTCCCATGATTCGTTATCACCCTCCTTGGTTGACTCTTCTAAGGCCATGAAGGCCACGTGATAGTAACTCTCCTCCTCCTCCTTTTCCTTCTTCTTCTCCTTCTTCTTCTTCCTTTTGTCACCTACCACAAAAGTAATCCCCTTCTCCTTGGGGCCTTTGTTAGCGATTTCATGTAGTTCCATTTTACAAAATAAATCTTCTAATTTAACAATAGAGAGATCCTTGGAAACCTTGTAAGCATCCACTATGGATGACCACAAGGTATTCCTAGGGAAGGCTTTGAGAACATACCTTACAAGGTCTCGGTTTTCTACCTTCTCACTGATGGAATGCAGACCATTGACGATCTCCTTGAACCGACCATGAAGTATACTTACAATTTTATCTTCTTTCATTGTCAAGTTCTGGAGTTGGCTGATAAGGAGATCTTTCTTGGCTCTCTGGGTATCTTGAGTTCCTTCATGGAGCTCAATGAGCTTGTTCCAGAGGTCCTTGGCACTGGTGAAGGGACCAACTTTTATTAACTGCTCCTTGGTCATCCCACACTGCAGGGTGACCACGGCTTTAGCATCGACTTCTCCCTTCCGGATTTGTTCTGCCGACCACCTTGAGAAATCCAACTCTTTTCCCTCAGCATCTCTTGGAGGGATGAAACCCTCCTTCACAGTGAACCACATACTGATGTTGGTCTTGAGGTAAAACTCCATCCTTGACCTCCAATATGGAAAATCAGTTCCATCCAAGAATCGAGGTCTGTTTGTGTTGAAACCTTCTCCTCTCATCGCCATCTTGTTGACTCTCGGGTGTTAGTCCGTTTGAATAGAGCCCCAAGCTCTGATACCACTTGTCGGAACTTGGATGGCTAGAGAGGGGGGGTGAATGTAGCCAGACACAGAAATCACTTACTTCTTTGAAACTTTTTGCGATCAGATATTAGCAGCGGAAACAAAACACAGAAAGCAAAACAGAGAAGGGAGCAAACCGACGCTAACAAGAAGATGTACAAGGTTCAGGGATAACTTACCCCTACTCCTTGGCATGCCAGTAAGGTGGGCGATCCCTTGATCGTCGGTAGATCAAGCCTCGGTGAACCCGGATATAATAGAGCCTCCTTCTTGATGGAGAAACCTCTCCACAGATCTCACAAATGAATGAACTTGAATACAAGAGATCACGAGAAGAAACCTCACCAAAAATCTAACAGGAACACTCAAGCAAGAAGCTTTAAAGAGAGCTCAAACAACCCAACCAAACTTCACTTGTTTTTCTGTCTGTTCTAGCTTCTTCACTCCTCTGCATCTCCGCTTCTTCTTAAGCTCCTGCTCACCATCGCCAGGCTCCATCAGCACCCACTGAGCCACAGCCTGACCCACTGACTCCACTGAGAGCTCAGTCCACTGAAGACCTCTTCAGCTGAGCCTCCGTCAGTCGCCAGCCGCACCTAGAAGCCGTTGAGACCTGGAAACAAGAAGCAGACAAACCTGCAACGGTGAAAGTCGCCATTGACTCTTCTCCTTGGCTTGTATCATCCCTGTAACATTTGCACACTTCAACAGATGATTAGCAAAGCATATCAAACGAAATCAGCAGTGTATCAGAAAGAAACCAGAACGATTCAGAGCGTCTGACAGCGAATTCAAATTAAAGTTCAGACACGGATCGTTCACCAGACCGATCAGTGACAGCCCTGAACGATCAAGCTCCAGCCTGATCGGTCCAGTAAGGTCACAGGGATCGCGAATCTTCTTGTGATCGATCACACTATCGATCAAGGATTGTGGATCGGTCATCTGATCGATCCAGCAGTTTGCTTGCCACAACCCGCAGGAACCACACATCTGATCGGTCACCTGACCGATCAGGTTGTGCCCTGATCGGTCTGGTGACCGATCAGGTCAGTCCCTGACCAATCAGGAGCCATCCTGATCGGTCAGGATGAGGACAGTCCAATATTTTGATTGGTCAGATGGACCGATCAAGGTTTCTCACAGAAACCTACTGTCTCTTCTCTGATCGTTCACCAGAACGATCATAGACCAAACAGAGACATTCTGCTCTCTCCATGATCGTTCACCAAAACGATCAGGAGCCAAACAGAACCTTTTAGTTCTCATTCTAATCATTCGCCAGAACGGTCAGACTTCCCTGGATCGGTCCTCAGACCGATCCACAACAGGGAGTTCGTGCCAACTCCCTGATCGGTCTCCAGACCAATCCAGCTTCGGCCAATTCAATCCTAAGTCAAGAGAACAGGCTCCCTAGCCTTCTCTGACTCATGCTCAGTCCCCCGGACCAAGACTCCATGCCTAGCTTCACTCACCGGGACTTCATTCAACCTAGCTTCACTCACTAGGGTCTGGCTTCACTCACCAGGGTTTCGGTCACCTAGCTTCACTCGATAGGACCCGGCTTCACTCATCGGGTTTTCATCACCTGGCTTCACTCACCAGCACCTGGCTTCACTCACCGGGATTTCAGTAGCCTGGCTTCACTCACCAGGACCTGACTTCACTCACTGGGATTTCAGTCACCTGGCTTCACTCACCAGGACCCGGCTTCACTCACCGGGATTTCAGTCACCTGGCTTCACTCACCAGGACTCGACTTCACTCACCGGGATTTCAGTCACATGGCTTCACTCACCAGGACCCGGCTTCACTCACCGAGATTTCATGCCCAGTCCCCGACCAGGACTTAATCCGAATTCACTCAACCAAACTTAAATCGGTGTCAACACCAAAACAACAATCGGGCCAGACTGCATCAACACCTTTGACTAGACTCGAGGGGGATGCTTATGATCCCGGGCCAGCTTACGTGTAGCCTGGCCCGGCAGCCTAGCGCCTCGTCAGTAGAAGAGGGGTTTATGGGCTCTATGGGCTCTTCAAATATAGGGCCCGGTTCGACGATTCGACCCAGTTCATTCGAAGATGATAAGCCATGGGCCCTGCTGGAGAACGATCACCGAAGCTAAGAGGGTCGGAAGCCCTGAAGGCCTCCGAGTTCAGGGAATCCTGGGTCGGGAAGGTTCGGAGTAGGAGAATCCTGAGTCAAAGAAGTCCTGACTCATAGCCTCACTAAGTCTTAGGGCTCCCGAGTCGGGGAGGCCTCCAACTAAAGCATCCTGAAGTCATAAGCGAATCTGATCCAACGCACCCCTCGGCTCGGGTCTCAGTCGGGTGCGTGGCGGCCCACGCTCCCTAGGACCTCCAGAGCTAGAGGAGTCTTTACCCAAGTGCCACTGAATCATAAAATCCCTGAGTTAGCCAAGTTCGGATGTTTATCCCGAACCGCATACACCTTCACTCGGGAAGCCCTCCTTAAATCGGGAAGCTAAGTTGTCTAGGGCCCCCAGTCGGCCTCATCGCTCTAGGCCCTCAGTCGGCCTCATCTCTCTATGCCCTCAGTCAGCATCACTGCTCTAGGCCCTCAGTCGGTCTCATCGAGTCACTAAGTAATACTAGCACTTAAGGTTTTGTCGTGATCCGCCAGAACAACCACCCCCTAACATAAGACTCGTAGAAGCTGTACGGGGTCGGCGCAGGTCAGGTATCATTCCGGCGTGAATCGCGAGTATCTCGCTGACACCATGATCTCCTTGCCATAACATGTCCTCCCCTTATACTACGACCACATACGTTGGTGTCAAGCCGAGCGGCGCCTGACGGCGCCCGCCCATAAGTTGACAGTGCCCATTTCCTTATTTCGGTATGCGATACATTACCCTGCCATCTTTGGGTACTCCTTACCCTGTCCTCGCTACGCGACAAAAGGTGGCAGATTGGGCAGAAGCTGTCAGCTCCCCCGGCTATATAAGTCTCTCCACACCACATCTCCCAGGTATGCACAATAGTGTTTTGGCTACTGTTCTATTGCTTTCTTGCTCTTCCATCACCGGGGACTGACTTGACCGTTGGAGTGCCTTGCCGGGGACTTTTCCCAGCGGGTTCTAACGGTCTTTGTCTTGCATATTAGGAGCTACCACCGGAGCCAGCGTCATCAGTTCGTGATCTTCAGGAGACCATCTCACTCTTGGGGCCTCCACCTTGCTTCGCGACAGGATCACTGATATTTTAAAATTGTTCGAAGACTTATTATATATTGAAGAGCTTCATTGCATAACATTAAGCTCTTTATTTATAATTCATGTGTTCTAGGGGCTTGACATTCCAGTTTTAAAAAGGATATAATTTTTTATTTGAGACTCGAAATCATGTTATGTCAGCGGTCATATGTCTAAAATCAAAAACTTACATTTTTATTGGTGAAACTATAACTGTTAATTTTTGGACTCTAATTCCACCGTTTAAACCCTTTTCGGCTGATCCACCAGTCTGCTCGGCAGAGCTGACTCGCCAATCTACTTGGCAAAGTCGATCTACCAACCAATACAACAGTCCGCTCGGCAAAGAGTCGACCCGCCAATCTGTTCGGCAAAGCTGATCCGCCGGTCCGCTCGGCAGAGAGCCAACCTACCAGTCCACTAGGCAAAGTCGACCTGCCAATTTGCCAGGTAAAGCCGATCCGCCAATCCACTCAGCACATAGCCGATCCGCCAGTCCACTCGACAGAGAGCCGATCCGCCAGTCCGCTCGGCAGAGAGCCGATCCGCCAGTCCACTCGGCAGAGCCAATCCGCTAGCCGATCCGCCAGTCCGCTTGATAGAGAGTTGACCGGCCAATTTGCTCGACAGAGCCGATCTGCCAGTTTGCTCGGCAGAGCCAACCCGCCTGATGATCTCAAGCTCCTGTCCGATCGACATAGTCGATCGGACACTTCAGTTCACCTCTACTCCGACCCGATGCCTCTCCCAGGCCCAAATACCTAAATGTTCTAGCACACGAGTTGATGTGACATAAGAGCAGTATGATGTGACATGAGAAACAGTATGATATGACATGTGAGAAGCATGGTGTGACATAGCGTAATTCCCACCAAATCTCCACGACACAAGATAAGGTAACATATCTCTCGAACATCTATGATGTGACACATTCTTTAACGTGGATATAACATCTCAACACAGGTATTTTCCTATAAAAAGCCCCACTCCAATAGGCCAAGGGGGGAGGGACTAAACACTCATGGCTACATACATCTCTACTTTCACATATATTTCATTAGTTTCATGTACTGTTTGTCTTCTTCATATTTTTCTATCGTTGGAAACTGACTTAAGCATGGGAGTGGAAGGTCAAAACAATCCCAGTCTCTTTGCAGGTTCTTCCGGAAATGAGGATAGCTTATTGACAGCTCTGACGGCGTCGCCTTTCTCATGGGCATGGTGACTAGCTTGGTCTACATTCTAGCTTTCTCATCAGTACTCCATCCTCCACCACTTTCAGTCAAGATCAAATTTGGTACCGTCTATGGAAGCATACGCCTGATCTGAAACATGAAAATGGATGATGCCAGAAATATCTCTGCCACCACCATGTCCCCTGAAGATTTTGACAGACATGACACCATCACAGACAGAAGCTTGGTTTTTTTATCTATAATTTCTTCTCGATTCTATGGGTATTCGAGAATCGAGAGTTTGAGTTACTCTCCCTGACTCATCCTGGAAACTCTGCCATAAATTCGAAATAGTATCGTCTAACACCCTGTTTGGAAACTCATTGAATTCAATTCTATCCAGGAATTGAATTGAATTCTATGATTTGAAAGTAACTTAAGTGAAGGAATTAAATTCTTATGGAAATTAAAATCCAACCAAACTAAAGAATTCAATTCTATCCCAAATAGATGTAATTTGGTGTGGAAATTAAATTTCAACAAATGAAAATATTAAAATAACTCACATAAATATAATGTTTGATTCCTAACCTATCAATGAAAGGTAAAATAGTAAAAACAATCAAATTCATTTAGTTTTAGACTCATTCCAAACAAAAGAATTGAATTCAATTCTTTTATTTACCGACTCAATCCAAACATAAAAATTGAATTCCATTTTCCGATGGAATTCAATTTTTGATGAAATTCAATTTAATTTCATTGCTTAAAAACTTTTTAAATATGGTGTAAGTGATTCAAATTAGCTAGGGCAAAATGGGCAAAATCCTATGCAAATCCGATCAGCTTCAAAGGACAGTCAAATTAGTCAAATTAAAATGGCCAAATCCTATTGATTCGGAAAAAAATGCAGAAATTTCTAATCAACCGAAGCCGATAAATTTCTGAGAATGGCACTCGGCCGATAAATATTTGAATGGCGACTTGGCTTATAAATTTCCTTGGCGAGTAATAAAAGGTTTTTCCGTGCCTAACTGCCTCAGTCGGTCGGCATATGGCAAATTGGCATTCCATGTTCCTTAAGACCGAACGGTCGAACTTCTAAACTCTCAAATGAGTCGTAGCGTAGTTTTTATGTGCTCACTCAGCAATTGTTCGACTCAACTGTTCGCTCAACATTCAACAGTAACTTAACTCAGTCGCTTGCTCGCACTCAACAGTAGCTTGACTCAGCCGTCACTTAACATCACTCAGCAGTCACTCACTCTGCTCAATTCAGTCGTTCACTCGATACGACTCAACCATTCGCTCGACATGACTCCATCATTCGCTCAATTGGTAATTCCGATAGAAATTCCAATCAACCAATCGATAATTCAACGGTAATTTACCAAAGAGCGTACCCAAGAATAGGTATTTATCAAAAGGCATATCATGATTTCAATGTTACCAAAGGGCGCACATATTTTAGTAAACTTCCTCTTATACCCCTACCGTCAAGTACTGCATGCAATTCTCTTTCCCTTTCTCTTACTCTTTGTCAGTAACGAATTTCGAGATGGATCATAAAAAGATGTTCCTTTATATTTTGATAATAATATTATGGAACATTTCTCAAAACAAAAAAATATTAAAATTAATTAAAATATTTTTATTAAATTAAAACTAAAAGAACATTTCAGCCGCCCACGTTGGGCCTGAAATGGTTTCATTTCAGGCCCAACGTGGGGCTGAAATGTTTCCATTTCAGGCCCAACGTGCCCAATATTAAGGATCTTTTCTCGATTCTTTGTTATTATATTTTAACACCTCGGAGAAGTCCAAATAAACAATGGATAGCAAATTTGAACTCCTTGTAACCTCAAAAATCCACAGGAACTGAAATTTTTACAATCGGAGCTCTCTAGGTCAATCAGTGGTCTTTTGGAGTCATTGGGGCCTGAAATGGAGTCTTTTGGAGCCATTTGAACTCCAAAAGGCCACTGATTGACCTAGAGAGCTCCGATTGTAAAAATTTCAGTTCCTGTGGATTTCTGAGGTTACAAGGAGTTCAAATTTGCTATCCATTATTCATTTGGACATCTACGAGTCATTAAAATGTAATAATGAAGAACCGAGAAGAAATCACACATTAGGCCTTTTAGGGTCATTGGGCCTGAAATGGTTGGACACCTATTGCATTGGTGATATCTAATATATAGATGTTTGGGCACCTAAAACATCATCTCCTACCTCTGACCTCTCTATTCATATGGAATTTTCAAAAATCCAGATATGGGAGGTCAATCACTGGGTTTTGGTCAAAACTCACTGATATTTCTAAACTACTCCTATTTGATTGGTGATATCTAATATATAGATGTTTGGACACCTAAAATATCATCTCCTACCTCTACCCTCTCTATTCATACGGAATTTTCAAAAATCCAGATATGGGAGGTCCATCAGTGGGTTTTGATCAAAACTCACTGATATTTCTAAACTACTCCTATTTGATTGGTGATATCTAATATATAGATGTTTGGACACCTAAAACATCATCTCCTACCTCTAACCTCTCTATTCATATGGAATTTTCAGAAATCCAGATATGGGAGGTCCATCAGTGAGTTTTGATCAAAACTCACTGATATTTCTAAACTACTCCTATTTGATTGGTGATATCTAATATACAGATGTTTGGATACCTAAAACATCATCTCCTACCTCTACCCTCTCTATTCATATGGAGTTTTCAGAAATCCAGATATGGGAGGTCCATCAGTGGGTTTTGGTCAAAATTCACTGATATTTCTAAACTACTCATATTTGATTGGTGATATCTAATATATAGATGTTTGGACACCTAAAACATCATCTCCTACCTCTACCCTCTCTATTCATATGGAGTTTTTAGAAATCCAGATATGGGAGGTCCATCAGTGGGTTTTGGTCAAAACTCACTGATATTTCTAAACTACTCCTATTTGATTGGTGATATCTAATATATAGATGTTTGGACACCTAAAACATCATCTCCTACCTCTAACCTCTCTATTCATATGGAATTTTCAGAAATCCAGATATGGGAGGTCCATCAGTGAGTTTTGACCAAAACCCACTGATATTTCTGAAAACCCACTGAGTTTTGGTCAAAACTCACTGATGGACCTCCCATATCTGGATTTCTGAAAATTCCATATGAATAGAGAGGTTAGAAGTAGGAGATGATGTTTTAGGTATCCAAACATCTATATATTAGATATCACCAATCAAATAGGAGTAGTTTAGAAATATCAGTGAGTTTTGACCAAAACCCACTGATGGACCTCCCATATCTGGATTTCTAAAAATTCCATATGAATAGAGAGGTTAGAGGTAGGAGATGATGTTTTAGGTGTCCAACCATCTATATATTAGATATCACCAATCAAATAGGAGTAGTTTAGAAATATCAGTGAGTTTTGGTCAAAACTCACTGATGGACCTCCCATATCTGGATTTCTGAAAACTCCATATGAATAGAGAGGTTAGATGTAGGAGATGATGTTTTAGGTATCCAACCATCTGTATATTAGATATCACCAATCAAATAGGAGTAATTTAGAAATATCAGTGAGTTTTGGTCAAAACTCACTGATGGACCTCCCATATCTGGATTTCTGAAAACTCCATATGAATAGAGAGGTTAGAGGTAGGAGATGATGTTTTAGGTGTCCAAACATCTATATATTAGATATCACCAATCAAATAGGAGTAGTTTAGAAATATCAGTGAGTTTTGATCAAAACTCACTGATGGACCTCCCATATCTGGATTTTTGAAAATTCCGTATGAATAGAGAGGGTAGAGGTAGGAGATGATATTTTAGGTGTCCAAACATCTATATATTAGATATCACCAATCAAATAGGAGTAGTTTAGAAATATCAGTGAGTTTTGACCAAAACCCAGTGATTGACCTCCCATATCTGGATTTTTGAAAATTCCATATGAATAGAGAGGTCAGAGGTAGGAGATGATGTTTTAGGTGCCCAAACATCTATATATTAGATATCACCAATGCAATAGGTGTCCAACCATTTCAGGCCCAATGACCCTAAAAGGCCTAATGTGTGATTTCTTCTCGGTTCTTCATTATTACATTTTAATGACTCGTAGATGTCCAAATGAATAATGGATAGCAAATTTAAACTCCTTGTAACCTCAGAAATCCATAGGAATTGAAATTTTTACAATCGGAGCTCTCTAGGTCAAATAGTGAATTTTGACACATTAGGCCTTTTAGGGTCATTGGGACTGAAATGGAACTATTTCATGTCCACGTTGGGCCTGAAATGGTTCCATTTCAGGCCCACCGTGGGCCTGAAATGTTTCCATTTCAGGCCCAACATGTCCATTTCCGGCCCAACGTGATGTTTTCTCGGTTCTTCATTATTACATTTTAACCCCTCGGAGAAGTCCAAATAAACAATGGATAGCAAATTTGAACTCCTTGTAACCTCAGAAATCCACAGGAACTGAAAATTTTACAATCGGAGCTCTCTAGGTCAATCAGTGGCCTTTTGGAGTCATTGAGGCCTGAAATGGAAACATTTCAGGCCCACGAAATGATTCCATTTCCGATTGTAAAAATTTCAGTTCCTGTGGATTTCTGAGGTTACAAGGAGTTCAAATTTGCTATCCATTGTTTATTTGGACTTCTCCGAGGGGTTAAAATGTAATAACAAAGAATCGAGAAAAGATCTTTAATATTGGGCACGTTGGGCCTGAAATGGAATCATTTCAGCCTCACGTTGGGCCTGAAATGGAACCATTTCAGGCCCAACGTGGGCGGCTGAAATGTTCTTTTAGTTTTAATTTAATAAAAATATTTTAATTAATTTCAATATTTTTTTATTTTGAGAAAGGTTCCATAATATTATTATCAAAATATAAAGGAACATCTTTTTATGGTCCATCTCGAAATTCGTTACTAAGAAAGAGAAAGAGAAAGGGAAAGAGAATTGCATGCAGTACTTGATGGTAGGGGTATAAGAGGAAGTTTACTAAAATATATACGCCTTTTGGTAATATTGAAATCATAGTACGCCTTTTAATAAATATCAATTTTTGGATACGCATTTTGATAAATTACCGATAATTCAATGAGAACTTAACTATTGTTTTTGACGAATCCGATCAGCTCTATCCAACTATAAAAAATTCAAAAAAGTCGTTCGGCACTCCAAAATCCCAAAAAAACTTTAAAGACCAAATGCACATCAAAGGTCAACGTTGACAATCGGTCAACAAAGCCTAAATTAGAAACTCCGACAAACCGATCAACATCTTGTTCTTTCATTCTTTTTTCTCTCTCTCTCTCTCTCTCTCTCTCTCTCTCTTCCAATCATCTAATCGGCAGCTCCTCCCCCCATTCACCCAACAAAGGTGATCGGCCAATTTAAAGTAAATGCCTATCGAAGTTCAAGTTGACAAGTTAAAAATAGATCTCCATGAGATGGATTGATGATTAATACATAAGTATTATCATCATAAGATCTGGGATCAAAACCTAATAAAATTAATATGTTCATCCTTCTCATGTACTAGTCATAGCATCCAGTTAATAGTCCCATGATTTATCTCCTCATGTTGACCCTGAGATAGATTGGCGAGGACGCTAAAGACTAGTGAATCGCTTTTTGCCATCTCAAATTGGCAAGTAAAATTGGCAAAATCCAAAAATGCCAAATCTGATTGACCGATTGATTTTAGATAATAAAAACTTCTAAATCATTTTCATGTGGCCAAGTTGATCGACATCCAAAATATCAAAGCCTGTCCAAATTTTGGATGGGTAAAAGCAACTGGAAATTTGGATTGGTAAAAGCAACTGGAATGGCTCGGATCGATAGACATAGTCCAGTCACTAAGACTCGTGCCTCCTTTACCTAAACTTAAAGATAAGGCTTGTGATACGAAGGGTATGAAGAGTTGTCACGGGGGCATAGAAGGTCAAAATGCTAGGTTGAGCTAGGTTAAACACAAGGAGACTCAACAAGACTTAGTCTCCCCAGCAGAGCCGATCCGCCAATCAGCTCGGCAGAGAGTCGACCCGTCAGTCTATTCAGCAAATTTGATCCGTCAACCGACTTGCCAGTTTGCTCAGTAGAGAATCGACCCGCCAGACTGCTTGGTAGAGAGCTGACCCGTCAGTCTACTCGGCAGAGAGCCAATCCGTCAGCTGATTCGCCAGTCTGCTAGGCAGAGAGCCGACCAGCCAGTCCACTCGACAGAGTCAATCCACTAACCTGCTCAGCAGAGAGTCGACCCTATAGTCTGCTCGGTAGAGCCGAACTGCCAGTCTGCTCGATAGAGCCAATAAGCCAGTTTACTCCGCAGAGCCGATTCGCTAGTCTGCTTGGTAGAGCCGACCGGCCTATTGATATCAACTCTTGTCCGATAGAACACTCCAATTCACCGCTACTCTGACCTGACACATCTTCCAGGCTCAAATACTTAGACGTTTTAGCACGTGGACTGATGTGACATAAGAGCAGAACGATGTGACATGAGAAGCAGTATGATGTGACATGTGGGCAACATGGTGTGACAGTGTGATTTCCACCGGATCTCCAATGGGGGACTAAAAATTCGTGGCTACATACATCTCTGTTGGAAGAAATAATATGGAAGAGGAGTTGCACACTTGTGGAAGATGAGAGAAGAAGAAAACTAAGGGGGCGTTTGGTTTACATTTTCTAGTCTGTTTTTCATTTTCATTTTCTGTAGAAAATGCGGTTTTCTGGAAAACATGTTTGGTTTGCATTTTCCAGCTTTGTTTTCCAGAAAAAACATAGCGTTTTCTGGAAAACTGGAGAATGAAAAAAAGTTATTTTCCAGAAAACTAGAAAATGCGGTTTTCTGGAAAATGAAAATGGAAAATGAAACAAACCAAACGCCCCCTAAACGATTCAACTTGCATTCATTTACCAAAAGGTTATATATTTATAAACTTAGTGGATAAACACCAACTTTACATATATTGAATCTAGATATTTTTATTTTACCACTAAACTTTATCCCTATCCATAATTCCACCTCATCTATCCATTATTTGCCAACTTATTAATTCTATCTGTATCCATTATTTACCACATCATCAATCCACTATCTCACTTATTTATTTTGAATCATATTATTAGCACTCCCCCTTGATTCAAAATTAAAATTACAAACAACAAGACATGATCTAAAATAAATAAATTTATTTCTAGAAAGTAACTTCGTCAAGATATCTGTCATTTGTTAATGTGTTTTACATATCTGTCCCACATTCATTCGTGATGGTACTCCTAATGGGTTGAAGACCATATCAACAGGTGTTCCATCTTGCAAATAAGGCATATCTTGTTTAGGCAAAATTTTGGAAATGATACCTTTATTCCCATGTCTTCCAGCTACTTTATCACCTACTTTGATTTCACGTTTCTATGAAATATATACACGAATCGTTTCTAAATTATAACTGGAACCCCCCTTTTCCGGATCCATCTCACATCAATAACACGCCCTCTTCCGCCTATAGGTAATTTTAGAGAAGTTTCTTTTGTAGTGGATACCTGAATTCCAAGAATGACTCTTAATAATCTATCCAACATAATTTTATTATTTGCAACTAAGTCTCGAATAAAGTGTATATGAATATCAATATGCTTAGTCCTTGCATGGAAAGTCAGATTTTTTTTATAATTGAAATTATCACCTTGTTATCATAGAAAATAATAGTTGCATCTTTTTGTTGTTGGTGAAGATCTGCAAGTAATCTTCTAATCCAAACGGTTTGACATGCTGCTAAAGTTGCTGCTACATATTCTACTTCTGAAGAGGATAAGGTAGTAGTAGCTTGCTTCTTTGAACTCCATGAAATTGCTCCTGATCCAAGATTAAAAATACTAGCTGAGGTGCTCTTTCGATTATCCACTGAACTTGCCCAATCACTATTAGTGAATCCATAAAGATCGAATTTTGAAATTTTAGTATACTAAATTCCATAATACATAGTTCCAACAATATAGCATAAAATCCTTTTAGCTACTCCAAGATGATGCTTCGTAGGATTTTGTATAAATCTGGAAATTACACTAATAGAAAAGGCAATATCAGGTTTAGTATGTGTTAAATAAATTTAACCTCCAACCAAGCTTCTGAAATTTTTTGCATTAGCTTTCTCTGAACCATCTTCCAGTTGCAACTTCTCATTTATATTCATGGGTGTAAAAGTTGAATTGCAATTAAGTAAACTGAATCTTTTAAGAAGATCTGTCGCATACTTTCATTGTGAGATAAAAATCCCATCAACTCCTTGCTTCACTTCAAGACCAAGAAAATAATATAATATCCCATATTTGGCATCTCAAATGTTTTCATCATATTAGATTTAAAATCAGCTAGTGGAAAATCAAAAGAGCTCATATATATTATATCATTGACATAAAGACACACAATAAGATAATCATCTCTACCTTGCTTCTTCACATAAAGAGTGAATTCGTTTTCGATTCTCGTGAAACCATGTTATCGAAAATAGCCATCAATTTTGTTATACCATGCATGTGGGACTTGTTTTAACCCATAAAGTACTTTTTTTAATTTGTACACCTTCGTCTCTTTGCCTTCAATTATAAAGCTTTCCGGTTGGGTTACATACACTTCTTCATGCAAGTTGTCATTCAAAAATGCAAACTTAATATCAAATTGATAAACATGCCAATGCAATTGTACAGCTAATGCTAGGATAATTCTCACAGTTTCAAATCTAACAACCAGAGAGAAAGTTTCTTCGAAATCAATACCTTATTGTTGCAAATAGCCTTTTGCAACAAGTCAAGCTTATATTTTTCAATGGTTCCATCAACATGATATTTTATTTTAAACACCCACTTGAGCCCAATCACATTCTTACCTTTAGGTAGATCCATCATCTCCCATGTTTCATTTTTATGGATTGCCAATAGCTCTTGTTTCATTACATTATATTTCACTATTCTTTCTTTGTTACTGCTTCTTCAAAATTTATAGGATCTATAACAAAAAGAGCAAATAGACCTGATTCATAAATTTTTCCCAAGGATCTAACCTTTGCTAGAGGTGATTTATCTGAAGACTCTTGTAAAGAGGATGAGCTACTACTTGAATTTGATTGTGAGGAAGCTGGTGACACTAAAGGAGATGAATCAACATCTTCAGTTGTTGGAGTTCTGTTCTTCACTGAGATAGGAACTTGAGTCTCCTTACCTCCAACTCAAATCTTCATTAAAATCTACATCTCTCCTTATAATCAATTTGCTAGTAAGAGGGTTATACAACTGATATGTTTTTGATTGATTGTAATATCCAATAAAGATGCATGTATTTTTCAAATTTATCCTCAAGTTTATGACAAAATTGAGAATTAATCAAAGCATATGCAATACAACCAAAAATTCTCAAGTGGTTTACGGATGGTTTTCTACCTCGCCATGCTTCAAATGGTGTTTGATTCATGATCACCCTTGTTGGAGAAATGTTCAACAGATAAATTGAAGTCCTTTGATATTTAGCAAACATCTAGCCATTTCTATAACCATTTGATTTTTTCATTCAGCTACACCATTTTACTTCAATGTATAACGTGCAGTCAATTTCCTGTGGATACCATATTCATTACAAAATTTATTAAATTCTTTAGATAAGAACTCACCTCCTCGATTTGTATGAAAAATCTTTATTAAGGTACCATTTTGATTTTCCACAAGTACCTTGAATTTTCTGAAGTTTTCAAAAGTCTCTGACTTGTCTGCTAGAAAATATACCTAACTCATTCGACAAAAATCATCAATAAACATTAAAAAATATTTACTACCCCCAAATGATATAGATCTCATAGGTTCAAATAAATCAGCGTAAATTAGCTTAAGATATTTTGATGCTCTCCATGATAGTTTACTTGGAAAAGACTTCCTTGTTTGTTTTCCAAGTACACATCCTTCACATAAATCAAGAAAACTAACTAATTTGAGATAATCCAAGAACCATACCTTTCTGATTTAAAAGTTGTATTCCTTCAATGTTGAGATGCACATATCTCAAGTGTCACATCTTTGTTGTATTATCTTCACTAGCAATAAAAATTTGGTTTCCCACATTAGAGATCTTCAGCGAAAACATCTTATTTTTTTAATTTGCACTTTAACAATAGGCTGTCCAGAATCTTTGTCAGAAATAACACAAATTCCATTATCAAATAAAATTGCATAGCCACTCATCATTAATTGTCCGACGCTTAACAAAATATGTGTCAAACTAAGAACAAAATAGACATTGTAAAGTAATTTAACTTTACCATCGCTAGTCTCCATGGCAATAGTGTCTTTGCCTTCAACTTGTATTTGTTTATTATCTCCAAGTCTTACTAACATCTTCTACGACTCATTTAGCTCTTTAAATAATGGCTTATTGCTAATCATGTGATATGAATAGCCACTGTCCAAAAATCAAATATCGTTTTGAACTTTGTTAGAATGAGAATGAACCATAAATAACTTACTTTCCTCATTTTCTTTTTTCACATAATTTTCTTGTGAGCTGTTTCTGCAATTTGCCTTTATATACCCAAATTTTCCGCAACCATAACATTGAATGGAATTTTCATTCCATTTTTTATCCCCTTTGAATTACTTCTCTTATCCATTAAAATTACTTCTTCCTCTACCACGTCCTCTGCCATGAAAACCTCCTCTTCCATAACCTCTGCTAGCGAAGTATTTTTTTTCTATCTCTCCCTTTACTTGAAAAACTTGAAATGTCTTTTCTTCATTTTTCTCAGCAGATTTATTTTACCTTGCCTCATGAGCTTGCAAAGAACCATTAGTTCTTCAAAAGAGAAAATCGAAAGATCTTTAGACTCCTCGATCGCAATTACTATGTAATTATATTTAGGAGTCAAATTTCGCAAAACTTTCAAAACAATAATTGCTTCAGTTATCTTTTCTCCATAAAATCTTATTTAACCGACAATCAAAATTACTCTAGATAAATAATTTTGTAAAGTTTCATTACCCTTTATAAGCAAGTCCTCAAACTCACTTTTGAGGGTCTGTAGTTTCACTGCTATTCCTCTATAGGAGGCTAGCTTGGAATTCTTTTTGTAATATTTCCCATGTTTTTTTGGAAAATGAGGCAGTTGTAATTCTTGAGAAAATTATCTCATGTACTGCTTACTGAAGGATGAATAGTGCCTTTGAATTTTTTTTTTGTTCTCCTTTAATCGACCTTCATCAGCTTCCTCGTTGTCAAAGTCTTTCTCTACTAAATACCAAATATCTTGAGATCTAAATAGTGTCTTCATTTTGATACTCCAAAATTCGTAGCACTCTCCTTTGAAAATAGAGATGAGGGGTTGAGAAAATCCGTTGATTGCCATTGCAAGTAAACTAGGACACGTCAAACCTGGTTGTGCTCTGATACCACTTTGTTGGAAGAAATAATATGGAAGCGGAGTTGCACACTTGTGGCAGAGGAGAGAAGAAGAAAACTAAACAATTCAACTTTCATTCATTCACTAAAAGGTTATATATTTATAGGCTTAGTAGATAAACACCAACTCTACATTCATTGAATCTAGACATCTTCATTTTACCACTAAACTTCATCCCTATCCCTAATTCCACCTCATCTATCCATTATTTGTCAACTTATTAAATTCCATCTCTATCCATTATTTGTCATATTATCAATCCACTATCTCACTTATTTATTTTGAAACATATTATTAGCAATCTCTAATTTCACATATATTTCATTAGTCTCCTATACTTTTTGTCATCTTCATATTTTTCTATCGCTGGAGACTGACCTGAGCGGAGTGGAAGGCTGGGGCAATCTCGGTTTTTTTGCAGGTTCTTCCGGTGACGAGGATAGCTTATCGACAGCTCTGGCGGCCTCGCCTTTTCCTAATCATGGAGACTTGGTCTACATTCCAGTCTATTTACCGGTGCTCCAGCCTCCATCACTTTCAGATAGGATCATCTTAAATTCTCAATTTACTTTCATTAAAAATCAGAGCAAGTTAGATTATCAGAAGGCCTGGACAATGCCCATTTGGAAGCACTTGAGCCAATGAGTTGCATGGATTACAGAGAGTCGGAGATTATATCAAGTGCACTGTTAGAGGTTGATGACCCGAATTCAGTTTGATCCGTTAATTTATTATTAGATATTTTCTTATTAATATGTTAATTAATAGATTCTTTATAAATTTGTTAATTAACAGTTTCATTATTAATTTTTCATTTGATAAAGTATCTTAAGGTCTCTATAAATTGTGTATCTCATGGACAAGTTTTATCAATTAAGAAAGTTATTTGGTTACCTCTTTTTTCTTTCTCTCTACCTCTCTTTTCTCTCTACTTCTCTTTACTTATCAGAGCCACCGACTTTATATTCCACCATTCATAGTGATTTTTCCTCCTCTGCCCGTGATTTTTCCTATCAAGGGTTTTCCACGTAAATCTGGTGTGTTCTCTATTGTTCTTGTTGTCGTTTTTCGTACTAATCTCGTTTCAAGTGGTATCAGAGATAGGTTGGTTTTGAGGATTTCAACCGGGATTAATGACAACGACAAGCATGAAGTATGATATTCCGCTTTTGGATCGCAACACCAGGTTTACGCTGTGGCAAGTTAAGATGCGAGCGGTGCTAGTGCATCTGGACTTGGACGACGCACTGTTCGGGATAGACAACATGCCCTCGACATGGACAAAGGAGGAAAAGGAACGTAAGGATCGAAAAGCCCTATCTCAGATCTACCTTCACCTATCGAATGAGATTTTACAGAATATTTTGAAGGAGAAATCCGCTGCTGCACTATGGCTAAAACTGAAACAGTTGTGCATGAGAAAAAGTCTTACGAGCAAACTGGGTCTGAAACAACGTTTGTATTCTCATCGCATGGCAGAAGGTACGTCGTTAAGAGATCACTTGACCGTGTTTAAGGAAATCGTCTCTGACCCAGAGGCTTTGGAGGTCAAATATGACGATAAAGAGGCTTTGGAGGTCAAATATAACGATGAAGATTTAGCATTGATCTTACTGTGTTCTTTACCCTCGTCATATACGGCTTTTAGAGATACTATTTTATATAGTCGTGATACTCTTACTTTAAATGAAGTTTATGATTCATTATTTTCAAAAAAGAAAATGAAACAATTTGTCGAAGGATCTTAGGCTCAGGGTAAGGGTCTTATTATTCGAGGAAGGACTCAGGAGGAAGACGCTGATGGTAATATCAGGGGCAGGTTGAAATCCAAAAATAGCGATAAGATCTATAATTATTGCAAGAAGAAAGTTCACATCAAATCAGAATGTACAAGCTGCAGAATAAGAATAAAAGGATAGGTGAAAATTCGTGGAGAAAACAATCAGAGAATTCTGGTGAGACTGATGTTGCAAAAAATGACAGTGATAGTGAACTTCTCGTTGCATCTGATGCTGATTAAAAGCAGAATGAGGAATGGATTCTTGATTTTGGCTGTACGTTTCATATGTGTCCCAATCGGGACTGGTTTTCAACATATGAAACGGTTTCATGTGGTGCCGTTTTGATGGGCAATAATGTATCCTGCAGAATCGCTGGCATAGGTACGGTCAGAATTAAGATGTTTGATGGTGCCATTCGGACACTTGGTAATGTGAGACACGTCCCTAATTTGAAAAGAAATATGATCTCTTTGAGTATTCTTGATTCTAAAGGGTACAAGTACACTGGTGAAGGTGGAGCTATGAAGGTCAGTAAAGGGTCTCTTGTTGTGATGAAGGGACTAAGGAGAACCGCCAGTTTATATGTTCTGCAGGGATTCACAGTAATAGGTGATGTTGTCGTCACAAGGTGACATTAATAAAAGAAGATCACTTACGAGAAGCTTGTAAGGAAGCTATTTGGTTGAAAGGACTCTTCAGTGAGCTTAGCGAAGACTTGCAGATTACTACAGTCTTTTATGATAATCAGAGTGTCATTTTCCTCACGAAAGATCAGATGTTTCATGAGAGGGCAAAGCACATTGATATGAGACACTCCCTATAGACAAGTTTAAGCATTATTTGGACTTGGTTGGTGCTAGATGCTGAGATTTGCCTGTGAGGATTTTGTGGAAGAGGTGGAGAATATTCTTTTGAAGATTTGTGGAATTCGTGTCAAGGTGGAGATTGTTAGATTTTGGTGACCCGAATTCAGTTTGATCTGTTAATTTATTATTAGATATTTTCTTATTAATATGTTAATTAACAGATTCTTTATAAATCTGTTAATTAACAGTTTCGTTATTAATTTTTCATTTGACTAAGTATTCTAAGGTCTCTATAAATTATGTATCTCATGGACAAGTTTTATCAATCAAGAAAGTTATTTAGTTACCTCTTCTTTCTTTCTCTCTACCTCTCTTTTCTCTCTACTTCTCTTTACTTATTAGAGCCGCGGACTTTGTATTCCACTGTTCATAGTGATTTATCCTCCTCTGCCCGTGGTTTTTTCTGTCAAAGGTTTTTCACGTAAATCTGGTGTGTTCTCTATTATTTTTGTTATCGTTTTTCGTACTAATCTCGTTTCATGCACAAGGTGTCATGATCCTCAATACCTAGTCTTTCTCTCTACCTCAATAAGAGTTTTGCACATAAACCTTTGTCTATGCTTTCAAATTTCAATATAAAAGAGTGAACCTTATGGTCACTCAAAGATCTCTTAATTTGAAGTTGATATTTCGGAAAAAGTTGCTTTAAGCTCCTATCGATCCATGTACAAGAATCATGCCAGAAACTTTCAGCGTGAAGCCACAGTCTTGAAATTAAGCAGATACGACGTCTAGTGGGAAGAACAAGAGCTCATGGGAAAGCATGGCTGCCATGCATCGATGCTGCGCAAGACATGGCCATGTGTGTGTGTCGAGAGGTGTAAGCAAGCACATTGGACCCCTTACAAATCTTTTCGAGTGGCTGCTAGGAAGTAGCAAATCTAATACTGCTCCCCGATACGTCTTCCAAGAGGACCCTCTTGCTGCACATGTCTTAGCTGGCTGGTTCAACCTACTGGCCCATGCCAATAGGCATCATATCCAATAGATAAATATTACCCTTTTGAGATATATAGTGTAGATAGATGCGCTCTCAAATGTCACTGAGCTATTAGTCATAGCATCCGAATTAATAGTTTTTGTAATTTATCTTTTCCGTATTGATCTTGGGACGGATTGACAGGGGCACTGGAGACAAAAAAAAATCACATTTTTGCCACCTATAGCTTGAATGGACTAACTGCTTATACGAGTATTGCAATAAAGTTTAGGGTTATTTTTCAATGAATACAAAAATATCTCATGTCAAAAATTATCGTGTTAAGATAAAATATCCTCATAATTTATCTCTTTTTGATAATGCATGTGTGAGGTTGTTTTAAAGGAGCTGCTAAGATGACAGCTCCATTTTTATTACAATATAATTGAATAGACCAACTAATTACCTAATGGGCCTAACTAGCTACCTTTCGACCTGATTAGACAGACTGAATGGGCCATCTAATCCTGTTTATCTATTAGAGTAATCATTATATGTTATTATATGAAGGATAAAATAGATAAGAAAATATTGTCATTAAATAGAAAAAAGAATATCTATTTTGAATTTTAATGTAAATATTCTATGCTTATTTTAGAATTAAATATTAAAAAAAATATTTATTAAACAAAAAACTATTCTTTTTTAACTAAACGCACTATATATAGAAATATGATCAGCTAATGTCATATTAAACTGAGAAAGGGCACTTTCTCAATACATAGATTACCATATTTGCCTACCTAGAGTATCCCTAGCTAGCTAACTTCCACATGCAATATATACATGACTTGAAGTGGAGCTGCATGCTTGCTGATTCAAGACTACGTACATAAGCAAGCAGATGTCTGTCGAGGGATAGATCGATATACAGATATAAAGGGGCCACACTCCACGACCCATATGGTAGAGACCGGGACGACAGCCATGTGTGAGATCGTGAAGGGAAATAGAGCATCCTAGGTGGTAAGGATTAAGACATAGCTGAGTTGGTATTCAGATAATAGATTTGCATTCAGTATCTGATTTACATTCTTTTATCTCATCGTGGGACTGATAAAAAATATTTGGCGTGAACATTATCACATTTTATATCGATAATGAAAGGAAAGAGAGCCATGGCCTCCAACTCTGTATGGTCTGCAGTGGCCTTGCGGTCAAATTCTAACGAGGTCCTTGAAATAGCACTTGTCTATCCTTTCATAATTAGCTGGCTTGGTGATCATGGGCCAGGCAGGTCACATGTGATGATGTATATAATATAGACCTATCGCGTCGCCTTTAATTAATTCAACTGCCAGGGCTTTACTACCTACCAAGTAATTGAATTTTCCAGCAACTGCAAATGCAACAGCATGCAGATGTTGCGTTACTGGTAATGTCGGTCGATTTGTATTACGTACATGCGTCAGTGAAAGTTACTGTTTAACGGTCAGTTTGATTTGTAGTGGTTAATTAGCAATTAAAGCAGTAGTGATGGTAGTGCTGCAGGATTCATAAATCATTTTGATTTTGGATTCAGAACCTTTTTATTCATTGTTGATTTGCACGATCCTGGTGAATCCAACCTCCTATTTACTTAATTCTAAGAATGCATGATCCCCGACCATGAGCATGATCGATCGTGGAGTTTTCAAGGCTGAATCCAACGAAAACTACCTTCCACCTACCAATCCACATCGAGTAAAGTAGCTACTCTCTCATTGCAACAAATTAAATTATTCAACGAAGGGACGCGTTAGAGTTTGAAATAGAACGTCGACATCCTTGTTATAGTTTGTGTGCGCGCGCGTGCGTACGTACGTACTTACGTTGTATTTAACTAAATTTCATTGTTGTTTAACTAAATTCATTCAGCACAACATGGGAGCACTGAACTTGATATATGGGCAAAAATCACCGGTGTTGACGTTGAGTAAGAAGCGCAACTCAATTATAGGAATATTTTTTCGATTTATCCTGATATTTGATAAAAAATTTTCATAGAATCAGATTGATCCTCTTGAAATTAATTGACACAAATTAAATACATAATGTCAACTTAAAAAAAAACAAAGTTCACCCGGGCAAACTTAATAAGTACCTCACCCAGCATGCGTCCACTCTCTCACCTTCTGAACTCTGGACACTTGTGCGGCAGAGATCAGGGGACCGTTAGGGTGGCAAATCCATCTTTTTGAATCTCACCTTCTGAACTCAAAAATCTAAACTTGTTAGCTATTCCACTTTGGATGAGCTAACGTCGTCCCCAAAAGTCACATTCTCCTCGCCCAAAGTGCATTCAGTTCAAAAATCCCCCAAAGTGCCTAGGCCAACCTGCAGCCATCTTGAGTAAGGTGCACACGTTCTCCTTCGACTCCCACCGAACCCAAGTACCCAGCTAGTAGTATATGTTGTTATATTGTGGTTAAACCTAGTTAATATGTGAACATATTACATATAATCTTTCATAAAAACCACGTCGTAGCAAAACTATATGATTACAAACTAGAACAAATAAAATAGAAGATACGAATTATTCCGAGAATCTGCGCCAATAATGTTTTCCTATGGAAAATCCACATGTTAACCAATTACAAAAGCTAGGGATTGAGAAGTGCAAAGGTTCTTAAACAGATTTAATGCCTGTTCACTATACACCAAATAAGGTTCGATAAACACATACTTAGGTCCGTTAGGAACCATTGTTTTAACAATGATTTAATTATGAAGATAATTTGAACAAGGGAATTAAAAACCAAACTGTCAGTGACAATTTTTTATCTTCACAGATCATACTTCTATCAAATTGCAAGTCAAAACCTTTAGAAAAATGCATGCTTTGATTGTGAAAAAAAAACAAGTAATGATTACATAGAAATGAGAATGGACCATAAGGCTCACTGCAACTGCTGAGAATTTGGAGGATCCCTCATTTTATCAACCATTGTGCATTGCTTCATCCATCTCATTTTCTGTCTCCTTCAAAAGAAAAAGTAATCTTGGAATCAAAACTAGCGATCACTTTTTCCTTTGGAGAAAAACCTGCTAAAACCACGGCCATGCTTCTCGGGCAAAGCATTAGGTAAAAAAGTAGAAGAAGATGACCTCGAAGACCTATCCTTTCGATGCTTTGTATCAATAGGTGATTTGGGAAAGGTACTTGCTTCAGTCTCCGATGGGCTTGTTTGGGAATTGTATACATCCAAAGGGAAATCATCACCAGCTCTAAGTGCTACAAAATCCACAGAACTTTCTGCCTCAGATATCGAGTGCCTTGAATTATGAGTGATTCGAGTGTTAAGGCTACTTGAGTCCAGTACATCATCAAGATAACTATTGCTCCTGAGATGTCTATGATTTGGCAAGGAATCTGATTGTTCAGTTGGCGGACGCAACGTTTGCAATTGCCTACCAAGTAGAAGTATAGTCTCTTGACACTCTGCAAGCTTCTCTGCTGCTGCTGCTATGTCTTTCTCCTATTAAAAGTATGGTGCTAATATAAGCATCAAAAGCATCTCGCCATATCAATAAAAAGTACTTGTGCTAAAAATTTATACATTTAGTAAATGCAAATAGTACGACAGGTTCCCGAACTTTTTGAAGCCAATCCAGTGAATAACTCACAAAATGCAAATTCAATGGTAAACAATGTAACTACTGATAATAATGCATATCATTATGAGCTTAATGTCAAAAATATTAAGTGGATTTTAAATCAGCTTAACTTATTATCTCCCATTCTATCAACTATAGAATTATATTCAATGAATTATTCTCAAAAACAAACATCTAATCGACCTTTCCATCAACCCTATACATCCATTTAGTTAGTGGCACAATTGTCTTGTGACATCTTTACAATTTAAATGGTACCGTGCATCATCCTATTTTATTCTTGCACAGAAAATTAAAACATAATTCCATCCTTTTCCAGATAAGTTGATGCAGAAGGAAATATGGAGTTATTTGAATAGAGATACCTGTTTTGCCTTGACCTGAGTGTCAGCATCTGAGCACATTGAAGACTTTTCCTTCCTTTAATACAAGAAAGGAAAATTAAACAAATCAGACAAAAAACATAATAAAGGACATTGATTTCTAAATAAATGCCAAAATATCATGCAAATAGTTATCTACGCAATAATAGCTAACCTCTCAATCTGCTCCTCAAGACATCTTATTTTGGCCAAATCTTCCAAATGGATATGCCTTCCTTCGTGAAGCTCATTGTTCAATTTTTCTACTTCCGTGTGTAGCAGATTTACTTGACCTTCTAATTCTTGTGTACGTGATTCCAGCAATCTGTAGGACTCAGCCATACACTTCAATTGGGTTTCAGACAAGCTATTTGATTTTTGGCAAGTAACCAGTTTGGACTTTAGTTCTTCCACTTCTTGCTCAGTTTCGACCAGCCGGATTTTTGTCTCTTCCAACAAACCAGTACAAGCAGAAAGTTCCAGTTGTATCCTTTCTTTGTCCAGCTTCAGTTGTTCAAATTCCTTTAATGAAAATTTCTGCACTGTATTTCTCTGTTCAAAGCTGTCACTGAGAGGCCCTTCAATGTCTGGATGAGATGAAGAATGTGATAGAGCAATAGACCTTCCTGAGGAATTCTCATTTTTAGGTTCATGATTAGTCACTCTGTTTTCAAGTAATGTTACCTTGTCAATGCAATCTGAGACATTGCTTTCCCATTCATTTCCCATGTTTAAGGTCATCTTAAAGCCCATTTCACTTGCTTCAGACAAAATATGGGAAAGCATCAGTATAAAACCATGCAAGCTTTTTTCATCACTTAGCACATCCTTGGCATATGAAGACAACTGCTGGATTTTTTCAAGTAGTCCGTCAACATTGGGCTGGCCATCAAGTGCTCTTAGGGTTCGTTTACCAAGAGACATAAGAAAATCTTGAATATCACACATGGCCTTCTTTAGATCCTGATTCAATCATGCTTATCATCAGAACATAAATTTTACCTTGCTCTGAAGATATACTGATCAGAGTAGTTTCATCCATGTCATCATTACTAGATTTTGGATCAGAGGATGCATCAACAGAGCAATTTTCCTTAATAAGACAATTCACAGATTTCTGAGGCAAGTCCTCTTGTATTTCTTGCACAATTTGTTGTATATCATCCAAAAGTTTGGCAATGTCATGTTCTTTAAACTGTTGTTTAACGATGGAGGCTGTTCTTGATTGGAGTTTTACCAACAGAGAACCAAATTTGTTAGGTGCCATTTCTTCATAATGCTTTTGATTGGCACAAGGTGAACTTTCTGCATCATCTAATGGCAGTTGCAGCTCATTTATATCATTATCCTTCTGAATATGAGCCAACAGATTAGCAGCTGGATTTTCACTTTTCATCTTTTTGTGCATGCCATCAGAAATAGAGACCATTCCATTAGACTCTGTTGTCAAACAAGCTAGTTTCTCCATCTCTAAAAAGTCATCCATAAGCTCCAAATGATTTGCATTATCTGCGTTCTTGACCTTTTCAGCATGTTTTTCTTTCTTGAATTGGGAGAGCTCTGACATCAATGTTGTAGCCCAAGGTTCAGAGTAACTTTCTACCTCATCAATTCCATCTTCAGACATAGATATTAAACTTGGTGGGTTACTTTCAATCTGACTTAAATTGTTTTCAGAAGAAATGTCAAAAATTGGATTTGACAAAATTCTTTGTTTGTTCAGTGCCAGCATCTGTGTTTCAATGTTCCGAAGCTTGCTTGTTGTTTTGGCACACATGTTCCTTGAAACCTGTAATTCACTGTTACGTTTGGTCAGAACTTCTTTTAACATTTTTGTTTCTTCTTCGGTTGCTAATAGGCGCGCTGTTAGAAACTCATTGTCCTTCTGCAAAGCATGGAAACTCTCAGAGGCAAAATCAGAAATATGTGTGGACAAGTGATGTGGACTAGAACTCTTGGCAGGTGATGTCCGCACCCTAGTTTCCCCGTAATCATGGCTTAAATTCTCAACCTCTAGTTTCATTTGTGCTAATGCAGCAGGTCCAGGCAGCTTTTTCCTAACAAGACCTCGTAGTCTTTGGCATTCTGCTTCTAGTTTTGATATTTTCTTTATGTCTTCCAAGTGCTGCTTGTTTGCAACATCAGCTGACTTAACGCTCATATTTTTCTCTTCATTACGAATTTCAAGCTCCTTAGAAATAACATGAAGTTCATATTTCAAGGAATTAACTTCTTTTTCATATGATAAAATATTGCCCTTTAGCAGCTCAATTTTACTTTCTGCTTGCATCTTCTCATCATTAACTTTCATTAGAATATCAGAACGTTCTCGCAGAGATCTTGACAAAGCTTCATTTTCAGCAGAAGCTCTAAGCAGAGCTTGCTCAAAATCATCTATTTTTGTTTCTAGCTCGGCCTTGACTTTCTCCCATTGCTTGGTTTTTGCAAAGACAACATCATGCAACTTCTGCTCACTTTCTTCCTTCACATTCCGTATCTGTTTCATGCATTCTTTCAAGGCACTATCTAGATGTGCAGCACGTTCTTCAGCTGTAAGCTTCATTAGTGTCACAGACTCAAGTTGATGTTTCAGAGTGGATGCTTCGGCTTCAGCTTTTTCCCATCCTACATCAATTAAGAATAGAAAAGATTTCTCAAAAATATTATATTCCAAACTCTTTTGAACAGTGGACTAGAGATTTCCCTACAACATTAATTTCACAAAATTAACAACATAAAAAAGCTACACAATTGGCTTAAACAATGAAAAGTATTGTGCTAGAGAACTCTGCACCCAATTTATCCATATAGAGTGATATAATACCAGATACTGCTTCTTCAGCAACTTTAGCATGTTGCTTGACTAGATTATCCTTATTTATCATCTCTGTTTGTGCAGCAAATGACTTTTCATTTAAGACCTTCACTTGCTCTTCCATTTCAGTCAGGTGTTCATATTTGTCAGCAGAGATTTGTACGTAGGTAATAGTATTTTTAGCATCCTGATACACAATCAAGTAATTCAAGTGAGCTAATATGTGAATCACAAGGAAAATACCAAATCAAGGAAATTAAATGATTTTTTTTAGCTTGCAACCTGGAGGAAAGATAAAAACTAACATACGTGGATTATTTTGATATTAATGGTTGAAATGACATTAGGATATTACAAACATTAACTTTTCTCTTATGGCTTAGTGTTGTTGGATGAAAGAAGCAGGTTCACCTCCATAGTTGTGCTCCCTCAGAAGATTCTATATAGGTTGATGCAGGTTGTAGTTCCTATAGTAAATAGGAAATCACCTATCTCTTTTGATAATTTACAAGTCCTCTGTTAGGTAACAGACATTTTGTACTTTTTAGTCCATCCAAAATGACAGTCTATGTATCTCTTGATTATATATCAAACGATGTTGGTTATAAAGAACTATGTTTAGTGAGTTTTTGCACTCAAGAGTAATATGCTTGCTAGTTTTTTTAATTCCTTTTGTTTAGTTTTTCAGGTTAGAGCTACTTTTCCAGTGGCAGTCATATTCACTAAACCTTGGTAAAATGTAGCAAAACCTTGAATAAATCAAGAATAGACTAATGGTTGTTCAGTTATAAAAATGGATCATGAGTTAACTTAATTTTGCTTATGACAGGGACCTCTTAATATATCTTTAGTTTTTAAATTTTTGATATATCCTTCTCCCAAATCCAATAGAATTTGTAAACTTGGAAAATCAAAATTATTAAAGAATTTCTCATTTATGAAGGTCAATATCCATCAACCTGAATGGAACCACTGATGCCTTATGGTTACTGTTCTGGTCAATAAACAGTGTAGAACACAAGCATTCCATAAGAATTCAAGCTGCCAACACATTATTATTCGCTTCAGATGCCTAAAGACAATAATAAACAAACCTGATTTGCTAGACTTCCAGTAGGGTTGGACAAATTGGTGGTGGTGTCAGTTGACGTTACTGCCTTCTCAGATGACTTCTTCTTCCATGGCCAACTTCTCCTGTCCATCACTGATCACACAGCTACTCGGAAAGCTATGCTGTTGATCCATACTTTCAATCAACACAGTGATAGAGGACAAGAAAAGTGAAAAGAAATGTCGGATATAACAAGCAATAATGATGACAGGATTTTAAGTATAAACAAAATATACTGATAGAACAAACAAAAACTATGCAGCTTCGAGAATTTAAAAGAACTGCTCTTTAATGTTTCAATGTGTGATAAATCTTTGTTTATTTCATTCTTTTTCATTTTTGTTAAAAAATTTAGATTTTTGCTTTCCTTCTTTATTTGTAGCATCCATAAAGCAGGTTGTTGAGATTAACCGTATTGAGAATCCAGCAAACAGTTAGATGTGTGACTCAAGCTATCTTAATTACTAAAGAAAACTAAAAGAAAAGAATGAGGTGCACCAGAACATAGATAGTTTTCTGTATTGCAGACCTAGAGGTTTGACAGGTGATATCTGGGAATATAGCAAGGCCTCAGAGATGGCTTACTATATGTGTTGCCCTAATTTAATCTCACGTGTTGGGTTGAGGTTTGAAGGGGAGCCTTGGTGTAACAGTTGTTGTTGTCGTGCAACTTAGAGGTCACGAGTTGGAGTTGTGGAAACCGTCTTTTGCAATGCGAGGTAAGGCTGTGTATAATAGACTCAATATGGTCTAACCCTTCCCCGAGACCCCATATTGGTGGGAGCTTCGTACACCGAGCTACCCTTTGATGTTGGGTTGAGATCTAATGGAGAAGCTTTCAAAGTTTAGATGAGTTAGCCTCTTGGACTTAAGCATTTTGGATCAGTAGTTAACCTGACAAGTAAATAGGTCAATTATCTCATTTAAGTGAGTTGTGACATTATATTTCTAACTGCATATAGGCAAACAAATCAGTTCATTTAAGAAACAGTCAAAAATTTAGGGATGGAATTGAGCACTCTAGGCTAGATTGGCAGAGTTGTACACTTCATATAAGAAACAGAAAGTCCAAGACAGTACCAGGATTCAAGCAGGAACAGCTTGGCAATTTTTTTTTATCAAGATCAACCAACATTAGTAAGTGAAATTAGTGAGCCCATTTGCAAAGACAATTCAAGCCCTTCGAGTCCTTGCATATAATGTCTATGGTCAAAGGGTTTGAAGTTAAACTGATTGTATGTTGCATAAAATACATAGGCACTGCAAAAGACAAGAGAACATTATCAGCCTTGTGTAAGAAATTGTCATCAACCTATGGGAATGCGGTTTTTGCTGTTTCTCTTTGTTCATAGTGAGATCTTCCTCCTCGGGCATAACTATATCTGACTTAAGGATTCTCAAGTGAATTCCTAAGTTTGTGTTGTATTCAATCTCTAGATGTCCATGGATTATCATAGTTCGGTAACACAGTCCCTCTTGAGGTGGCCAAGTGCAAAATGCTCTGCACTTTGTTTTATAAAAAGGTTGTATCATGCAATAGCCACTAAACTATCATAACTTGAAAGACGAGTTACTAAGGAATACTGTCAAATGGAAGAAAAAAAGATGCCCAATTTCTGTCTGGGACAATTAATTGCAATTGGAACCACATATGACTTAATTATGTGTCCAGACTAGTACTATCTATGCACTCAATCATTGCACTCTCTCATGTTGGCAAATTACATGCTAAATTACTTGTCCATTATTGTACCCACCAATATGACTGTTTCAAGAGAGAGATATTCAGATGGTAAATTACTTTGTCCATTATTGTACCACCAACACAACTGTTGCAAGAGAGATAAATTCAGAAGGTAAATTACACTATTGTAAGCAAGAGAACCATACAAAATATATGCAAGGTAATTCTGCAAAACATTTGTTGAGCAAAGATGTAGCTATCAATTATTGATCATAAAAGTTCCAGAGTAGGTGCAGTTAACACTTGGAGGTAAACTATCTTTTTCCATAACCTGGAAATAAATGAGGGCGAAAATTTTAAATTTAGCTGTCAGATGATTTACTGGATGAAATTGTTCTCAAAGCTAACCTTTGCAAAAGTTTGTGAAATATTCTGATGTAGCAAGAGCGTGGAAAGTATTCACTGCAAAAAACAAGCAAGTAATTACAATTTTGCAGGGAACTTATTGGAACAATTTCGTGCAGAAAAGAATGTGAGGATAAAACATCTTGTAGATCGCATTGAGCAGAAGCCAAATATGAATTGTATAACAGTAGTAACTGAAAGAGATACACTTAACAAGCTACATTTATTTCCTGATGCAACAAGATAAAAATGAATTAAGAAATGGGAAAAAAGGAATCTAGGTAACCAAATAGCTGACGTTTAGAAACACAGTTAATTTCAAACATATAGAAAAGACATATTCAAAAGAAAATTTTCATAGGCATCGTAAATTAATCTGCACATGAAATTAACATCCCATTGCTCCGTTGTAAATGCAATGCGCTTTTTTATGTCAATCCAATTAAAAGCATAAACTACCAAAAGAAAAAAATATGATTTTTTATGTTGAACAACAACAGGCGCAAGAACCTCAAACGCACAACTCGCCTCCAACAAGTATCCTACATTCATAAAATCCGGAAAAGAGGGACGCAAAGGGTGATGGTGCATCAAGCATAAACACGCTAAGACTGTGATGCATAAATGCGACATGAACATTGAAGCGAGGATGAGCACAAGTTAGGGGAGCCAACTTTATCACACGGTGTAAGTTAGAGAGGCCACCGAGGAAAAGCACTGCGCAATGGCCCAAAGGTGGGTGGAATTCTTTAAAGTTGAGGGTAGGAGGTGGAGTAGGTGTTACACATACATAAAGTGTTTCCAGAGTGTAACTATAAGGAAGAAATCATCCTTCCTGATCTAATCTGGCAAGCAAGTACGTCCTGGAAGCAATAATGCTTCAGAAGGAATATCGAGCATCATTTTTTTTAAAAGTCCAGTTCATCGATTCTTTTTTAATCTCCCACTTGCATCACTGGCCTACCACGCACATAAAAAAAAGGCTTAGGTTCCATCAATCATCCATATGACCCAATAACTTCAATACGAAGAAAGACCAAATGTTAAAGCACTCATCGCAAAAAAAATAATAATAATAATAATAATAATAATAATAAATATCGGTAACGGATAATGAATCGGCACAAATTGTATTGGGAAAACTGATGTGTGAGAAAAAGGATTTTTTTTTAAAGCAGGAAGCCCATCTTAATTCAGAGAATGGATAGTCGAAGAAAAAACAACACTCTCAACATCTTCGGCGCCATTTAATAAAGGGAAAACAAAAAAAAAAGTCAAAACACTGGGATAACCCGAAATAGAATCGCCAGAGCCAAAGCGGACACGATCAGGACTCACCGGATGAACAATGCTGCTCGCTGGAAGCAAATTCTACTATCAGATCGGACGAATCGTGAGTAGTCCCATCAATCCCTTTCTTCCCAACTCTGCTTTCGTTTTCCGAACTAGTCCGTCGTGGACACCGACAGACGGAACGAGAAAGAGAGGAAACAGAAAGAAGAACGGAGGGAGGAGGCGGTGGAGGAGAAAGAGCCTCGAGGTCAGTAGTAATTCCTTGCCTGCTCTGCCGCGCCAGCCACCTCTCTCTCCTCCGCTTGCTGACACTTCGGTCTCAGTTCGCAGAGACTTGTGTGTGTTCTTAATGAACGAAGTGTTAAAATAAAAAAGAAAGGCCAAATAAAAGGAAAAGGGAGATCAAGGTGGGTAATGACTAATGAGCATATTGGCGTTAGGTTGCCCGTTTCAAAGGCGATAGCTTAAAAGGTGCCGAAAGATTGCCCGCTTTTCTTCTCGATATCGCAGATGCCTTGATGGGCCCATTAGGTCGATCGAATGACTAAGCAGGTAGAGATTCGGGGTGAACATTAACCTGCATTCGTAAAGATGCTGGCTTGCTTCGTAAAATTGGGCAAAAATCATACAAAACGCCTCATGTTTCATACAATAGCAAACTGACCCTCCTTTTCCACATAATAAACTTTTTTAAATATCAAGTTCAATTCTGCCGATCTCCGCACTCCATCTTGCCATCTCAATACCATGTAGAGTTAACCCTAAGATAATAGAATTATAAAATCAAGCAAATTTTGATTTCGTCAAAAGAAATATCTTCTTATGTAATAATCTGTTAAGTTTCTTGATTTACTTCTCTACAAAGAAAATAAGATCGGTTATATGGAACGTTTAAGGTGTGACATTTTGCCAAATTAATATTAGAATAATAATTAAGAGAGTGAAAATAAGAGAATGAAAATCATAGTGAATGACGTGACACCTTACATGCACGATCTCCAACGGATTTACGTGTCCCCAGGGTATAGTTTGATTCAGGGCGACGGCCGAAGACCGTCGATGGTGTCCAAGCGATAATCAGATGTGTACATGTAAAATGTCATGTGTCATGCCACATTATGCCATATCATTCACTATAATTTTTACTCTCCCATTTTTACTTTCCCTATCATTATTATTGCTCTTAATATTATGTCGAGTCTAATGGCAATTGTCATTTCCAGTCATCTCTTTTATGTAGGGCAATTTACCAAAAGACGTACCTAAGAATTGGAAATTATCAATTCCGTATCAAAGTTTCTATTTTACCAAAGGGCGCATGCCTTTATGTGAACTTCCTTTTATACCCCTCCTTCTAACTGCTGTCTTTCTCATTCTCTCTCTCAGTAACAAATTTCGAGACGGTAGCACGTGACTTTTATTTTAAAATAATATTTATGAAATTGACGCTAAAAACGTAAGATAAAAATTAAAAAAATATTTCAGTTAAAAATAACTCATCCAACGTGATTTAAAAATATAAATAAATAATTTTTATATTTGATTAATAAAAATTAATATATTAAATAATATTTAATAAATATATTAATATATATATAAAATTCAAAAAAAACGTATGCTGCAGCAATAAAAAAACGTAAAAAATTCAAAAAAACGAATTCAGAATAAAAAAACGTAAAAAAAATAAAAAAAAACGAATTCAGAAATCAAAAAGAAAACGCAAAAAAAATTCAAAAAAAAACGAATTCAGAAATTAAAAAAAACGTTGCTGCAGAAATTAAAAAAAACTGGGTTGGGCCTGAAATCTTTTGATTCAGGGCCGACGTGGAATCAAAATTTTTTTTATTTTAAAAATATATTAATATATAAAAAAACCTATCAAAACACTTAATTTCAAATTAAAATGCAGGGTCTGAAGTCACGCTAGGAGGGCCTGAACATAGATGTGATGTCCATCAGTGAATTTTGGTCAAAACCCACTGATATTTCTAAATTACTCCTATTTGATTTGTGATATCTAATATATAGATGTTTGGACACCTAAAACATCATCTCCTACCTCTACCCTCTCTATTGATATGGAATTTTCAGAAATCCAGATATGGGAGGTCCATCAGTGAGTTTTGGTCAAAACTCACTGATATTTCTAAACTACTCCTATTTGATTGGTGATATCTAATATATAGATGTTTGGACACCTAAAACATCATCTCCTACCTCTACCCTCTCTATTCATATGGAGTTTTCAGAAATCCAGATATGGGAGGTCCATCAGTGAGTTTTGGTCAAAACTCACTGATGGACCTCCCATATCTGAATTTCTGAAAACTCCATATGAATAGAGAGGGTAGAGGTAGGAGATGATGTTTTAGGTGTCCAAACATCTATATATTAGATATCACCAATCAAATAGGAGTAGTTTAGAAATATCAGTGAGTTTTGACCAAAACTCACTAATGGACCTCCCATATCTGGATTTCTGAAAACTCCATATCAATAGAGAGGGTAGAGGTAGGAGATGATGTTTTAGGTGTCCAAACATCTATATATTAGATATCACCAATCAAATAGGAGTAGTTTAGAAAGATCAGTGAGTTTTGACCAAAACTCACTTATGGACCTCCCATATATGGATTTCTGAAAACTCCATATCAATAGAGAGGGTAGAGGTAGGAGATGATGTTTTAGGTGTCCAAACATCTATATATTAGATATCACCAATCAAATAGGAGTAGTTTAGAAATATCAGTGAGTTTTGACTAAAACCCACTGATGGACCCCCCATATCTGGATTTCTGAAAACTCCATATGAATAGATAGGGTAGAGATAGGAGATGATGTTTTAGGTGTCCAAACATCTATATATTAGATATCACCAATCAAATAGGAGTTGTTTAGAAATATCAGTGAGTTTTGACCAAAACCCACTAATGGACCTCCCATATCTGGATTTCTGAAAACTTCATATGAATAGAGAGGTTAGAGGTAGGAGATGATGTTTTAGGTGTCCAAACATCTATATATTAGATATCACAAATCAAATAGGAGTAGTTTAGAAATATCAGTGGGTTTTGACCAAAATTCACTGATGGACATCACATCTATGTTCAGGCCCTCCTAGCGTGACTTCACACCCTGCATTTTAATTTGAAATTAAGTGTTTTGATAGGTTTTTTTATATATTAATATATTTTTAAAATAAAAAAATTTTGATTCTACGTCGGGCCTGAATCAAAAGATTTCAGGCCCAACGTGGGCCTAAAATATTTTATTTCAGGCCCAGCGTGGGCCTGAAATAAAATATTTCAGGACCAGTTTTTTTTTTTAAATTTCTGCAGCAACGTTTTTTTTAATTTCTGAATTCGTTTTTTTTTTTTTTTTTACGTTTTCTTTTTGATTTCTGAATTCGTTTTTTTTTTGAATTTTTTTTACGTTTTTTTTATTCTGAATTCGTTTTTTTTTAATTTTTTATGTTTTTTTATTGCTGCAGCATACGTTTTTTTTGAATTTTTTATATATTTTAATATATTTATTAAATATTATTTAATATATTAATTTTTATTAATCAAATATAAAAATTATTTATTTATATTTTTAAATCACGTTGGATGAGTTATTTTTAACTGAAATATTTTTTTATTTTTTATCTTACGTTTTAAGCGTCGATTTCATAATATATTATTTTAAAATAAAAGTCACGTGCTACCGTCTCGAAATTTGTTGCTGAGAGAGAGAATGAGAAAGACAGCAGTTAGAAGGAGGGGTATAAAAGGATGTTTCATAAAGGCATGCGCCCTTTGGTAAAATAGAAACTATGATACGGAATTAGTAATTTCAATTCTTAGGTACGCCTTTTGGTAAATTGCCCTTTTATGTAAGTAGTGATTTTGACTAAGGGCGGAGTCACGTGTTAACCTATACGGACTTTAGCTCAGAATCTGACGATGTTGAGGAAGAGCTGCAATTCAAATTTATAACGAGAGAAAAAGAAGAATATGAGAGAGAGGAAGGTAGCTTGAGAAGAACGTGTGATGGAGAGGAAGATAACCTGAGAACTTATTTTCGATCACCAAGATCAACCTGAGGGCTATAAAATTTTTAACTCTACCACTCATCTTATCTTGCTGAACTTTATATGAGCGATCATGGGCGACATTCAACGTCGACAATCCGACGCGACCAAAACTTAATTTTTTTTTAATCTCTCTTATCTACATATAACAATTTTTCTTTCTTTCATCTCTCACTTGTATGAATTTTTTTCTCTTTCCTCTCTCATTTACATGTAACTTTTCTCTCTGCCCTCTTATCTACATATAATAATTTTTCTCTTTTTCCTCTAAAATTCTCGCCCCTTTAATTGCATGTGATCTTGTCGCGAAGCGAGGTGGACTCCCAAGAGTACACGCGGTCTCCCGAAGATCACGAACTGCTGAGGCCGGCCACGATCTACAAGAAAGAGACCGTTAGAACCCACGGGGAAAAGCCCCCGCCAAGGCACTCCGACGGTCAAGTCAATCCCCGGTGGAAGAACAGTGAAAGCAATAAAACAGTAGTGAAAATACTATTGCGCGTACCTGGGAAATGCGGAGTGGAGAGGCTTATATAGCTAGGGAAGCTAACAACTTCTGCCTCATCTGCCACATGTTTGTCGTATACGAGGACAGGGTAAGGCATAGCCAGGGGTGGCAGGGTATTGTGTCGCATATCAGAATAAGGAAAGGGGTGTTGTCAACTTAAAGGCGAGCGCAGTCAAGCGCCACTCGGCCTGACACAGACGTAGGCGAGCGTAGTACGGGGTGCCAGGGCATTGCAGGGAGATCATGACGTCAGCAGGATACTCGCGATTCAGACCTGAAGGATATCAAGTTTGCGCCGACCCCGTACTACTTCTGCTAGTCCGGTGTCAGGGAGTGGTTGTTCGGATGAGTCATGACAAAACCTCGAATGCTAGTGCTGGCTGTTGACTTGGTGCCGACTGGCGGCTTATAGTATTGATGCCGACTGAGGGCTTATAGAATTGAGGTCGACTGAGGGCCTATAGTATTGAGGCCGACTGAGGGCCTATAGTATCGGTGCTGACTAAGGGCATATAATATTGATGTCGACTGAGGACTTATAGTATTGAGGCCGACTGAGGGTCTATAGTATTGAGGTCGACTGAGGGCCTATAGTATCGGTGCCGACTGAGGACATATAGTATTGATTCTGACTGAGGGCTTATAGTATTGAGGCCGACTGAGGGCCTATAGTATTAAGGTCGACTGAGGGCCTATAGTATCGATGTCGACTGAGAGTCTATAGTAATGATGCCGACTGAGGGCTTATAGTATTAAGGTCGACTGAGAGCCTATAGTATTGAGGTCGATTGGCGGCTCAGAGTGATGGTGCCGACTAAAGGCTGGGCATAATCTTGGGCTCAGAAGCCATTGTTATCGAGAGTAACTATGCTCCCCGAGTCAGGGTGTGTCAGAGTGGCAATACCCCGGCTGGGTCCGAAGTGAATCGGCTGAAGGCTCGGCCCCCTCGCCGCTCGGGCCTTCACTGTAAGGGAACTTTAGGGCGCTAGTCGAGCTTCCTCTGACTCGGACCCACGCCTTCGTGAAACCCTGGGGCTTAGCCATCTAGTGACTCAAGAATTATTCCCCGGTCTAGGCTGAACCGGCCGCTTGAACTACCCATTTTCCCATTTGATGGGCCCACGGAGGCTTTCGACCCAGACCCCTGCTAACGGGGTGCTAGGAAGGCTGGCCTGCCTACCCGCACAATGGGCCAGACCCATAAACATGGGGCGGGATCAGCATGCAATTATAACATCTATTACATAGTAACTACTACAATGTACTATATAGTAGTTGTTATACCATATAGTAGTTACTCAATTATAGCTCCTACAACTGCGTAGGAGGTAATGCATGCATCAGAAAGAGAAGAGAGAATTTTATTTTTTACATACAGATAAGAGAGAAAAGAGATGAGATTTGATATTCGAGTCAAAAGTTATGGTTTTCAAAAATTTACTACACAGTGTAGCAGCTACTACCAAATAACTCCTACAACATATAGCAGCTACTTGACCAATAGCTGTTACAATATGTAGCAGCTACTCGACTTTTGGCTCATAACTTGTAGCGGCTACTATAACGTGTAGTAGCTACTCAATAATAGTTGTTACAACTGTGTAGTAAAATTTTAAAAATCATAATTTTTGACTCAGATATCAAAATGAGATGATCTTTTTTTTTGAATTATAAATATTTGAATGAGTTTCGATTTTAATAAAATCACCATATTATGATATTCGAGTCAAAAATTATGATTTTTGAAAGTTTACTACGCAGTTGTAACAACTATTGTTGAGTAGCTACTACACGTTATAGTAGCTAATGTGTAATAGCCGCTACAACATGTAGCAGCTATTGTCGAGTAGCTGCTAAAACGTGTCGCAGCTACTTGATAGTAGTTACTACAACTGTATAATAAAGTTTTGATAATCATAACTTTTGATTTGGATATCAGAATAAGATGATTTTATTATTTTAAATCGAAGTTCGGTCAGAGATTTATAATTAAAAAAAATCATCTCATTCTGATATCCGAATCAAAAGTTATAATTTTTTAAAGTTTACTATATGTTATAGCGGCTATTCGATAGTAGCTTTTACAACTGTATAGTAGATACTATAATTACATGCAATTAAAGGAGAGAATTTTAGAAGAAAGATAGAAAAGTTGTTGCATACAAAGAAGAGAGAAAAGTTGTATGTAAATGAAAGAGGAAAGAGAGAAAAGTTGTTGTATGTAGATGAGAGAGATTAAAAAAAAATTAAGTTTTGACAGTGTCAGATCACTCACGCCGGATATCATCCATAATTGCTCATATAAGGCCGTCAGGATAATATATCTCATATATATATATATATATATATATATATATATATATATATATATATATATATATATATATATAATTTTGATAGTTTGCACACCCTTATATGAGCGATGTATGACATGGCCAATGCACGCAAGCAAACTTGAAAGTTTTTAATTCCTCTCTCATCTGCATGCAAACGAGTTTCTCTCTCCTACAGGCAAATATTTTTCTCTCACTTACATAAAAGTGGTGCTGATTTGTAGAAATTAGTACCAAGGTGGTACTGATTTGTAGAAACCAACACTAACATGGTGCCGATTTGTAAAAAAAATAGTATAGCATGGTGCTGGTTTGTAAAAAAATAGTTCCACTCGGTGGTGTTGGTTTGAGAAAATCAACTCCACTTATGGAGTTGATTTGAAAAAACCAACTCCACTCAAATCAGCTCCAATTATGAAGCTGATTTAAGAAAATCAGCTCTACCAAGTAGAGTTGATTCGAGAAAATTAGCTCCACCAAGTGGAGCTGGTTCTCTCAAATCAACTCTACCAAATGATGCTGATTTTCTCAAATCAGAATCACCAAGTGAAGCTAGTTTAAGAAAATCAGGACCATCAAGTAGAGCCGATTTATAGAAATCATCACCAATGTTGGTGTTGATTTCTAACAACTAGCATCATCTTGTACGTAGGAAAAAGAAAAATTATAATACATAAAGAGAGAAGAATTAAAAAATTTAGTTGTTTCTCTTGTCACCACGCCAGATGAGACATCATCCATAGGTCACCCTTATAAGGGTGCGTATATATAAGACAGCGGAGAGATGGTGAAAGGGTATTTCAATTTTTTGGTGGGGTTTATTTTGATTGGGATATATAGTTGGTGAATGAGTCTGGGTTGATGAAATATTTTGAAGAATTTTAAAGTAATTTATGAAAGACGGTGAATATAGTTTGTGCCCTTTTAAAAAAGGCTAATAATTGTAATGGATCCCTGCTTTTCAGCTCACACCTCGCAATCTCTCTGGCACCCAACAGATGGAACTTTGTCAGAACAAAATAGTCAAAAGAAAAAATTGCTGCGGTGCAGCTGTGGGCATCAAAGCTCTACTCTCCTCGCTGCTAAAAAACAAGGATCCTCGATTTAAAGTAATCTTCGAGTCCATGTCTAGTATAGTAAACGCAAATACTACCAGCAATTAGCAAGAAGAGGTAAAAGTGAGAGCTACGCGTTGGACGATGATATATCATTGGAATGGAATCCTCCAACAGTTTTTTTTTTAATTGAGATAGTTATAGACACTATTTAAATATAGGTGACAATTTGGAAGATACTACTTAAATATGATGATAAAAAATGATTCGTTCGTTTTTAACGTCTCCGTCAATTCATCCTAAAATTAACATGAAAAAAAATAAATCATCAAAGTTGTTAACCCAAATTTTAACTTTTAAATCTTATAATAATAAGACTCATGCATTAATCATTACACCATTCAATACAAATCAAATATAAACTCTATAAGGCTCTATATTTTGAATGTTTTGCAAGTTGATTTGTATTTTTTTTTTTTAATGCGGGCGTCGGGTGGGGATTAGGCGGTAGAAGAGGCGCACTGGCAGATGGGGCCCGCGGCGTCACTACGCCTGCGGATCTGCTAGTTGAGACTCTAACCGGTGCTGGAGGCGAGGAGGATCCGCAGGAAAGGGACGAAGGTGGGGACTCACTCAATGAGCGGATCTCGATCCGCGCGCATGCCGGTTCGGGCCCCGTTCCGGCACGGTCCATGTCCATGGGAGTGGTTGTAATTCCTTCCTGGTATTTAGCGCGTTTCACCAACCACGGCGTAGCCTCATAATTTCGCCAACTGTCTTCGTGCTTTTGCGTGTCGTAGTCGTCGTGCTTTGGATCCATTTTCCTTCCCAACTTGTTGTCGGTCGTTTTGCATCTTTCTTGCTCCACGAAATCACGCTTTTCTCTCTGATTGCTTTCGGCAATATGCTTGTCCAATGCATCACCATCAAATATTAATTAATGCCCTACAGTTTCTATTTCTCCCCTGTTTCGATTTGTCTCTCGAGTTAAATTGGTAAAAGCTTGTCCCAGACGCAGAAAAAAGATATAATTTTTAATGAACTTTTTGATACAGTAAAATGGATTTATCAGCAGTACAAAAACTTATTTTAAAAAATAGTTAAATAATCCATAACAAGTGTTAATTAATTTGCAGCGGCTATCTGTCAAATTCAAGAGGCAACCAAGAGTGCGTTGCTGTAACAATTGCCGGAAAGACAAATAAAAAGCAAACTTTAATTGTCATTATCAAATTATTAATTGCTAGTTACCGATGCAATTAATGATGAATTAAATCCATTTAGTTAAGTCTATGGGATAACAGTTCACCGATGAATGAAAAGAATGTCTGCACTCCATTAAAGTGGTAGATTAATTGGTGGTCGTCATCATGTAACTACTGCTTTCGGCCTTCAACAATTTGAATAATGAATCGCATTTAGATTTCACGGGATGCTTTTCGTTATCTGTCAATTACCATGACTCTATATTATGATGGGCCGAATGCAATTTGATTGCAGAGTTAAAACCATTACACCAAACATAAGAATTAGCATGGGCCCAATCCTGGGATATAATCGAGTTGGTTATCATATGCCAATTTTATAGAATTGAATAAGTGTTGAATTTCAACAAAATTGAGGAATTATCCTTCCATATAATGACTAGTTTTTATTCCTGATTTACTCTCTCTTAATGATATGTGGCAGCCATGGGGGCCTCCAAGGTAATTAATTTTACCTTTTACAAAAAAGACTTAGCCTTGGTCTGCTCCAAAAGTATAGTTGAGTTGGTACTCGGGCAGTATATTTATATCACAGGAGTAATATTTGAATCATTTGGGAATCATTCCCTTAGGGAATAAGGCTATGATACAGTGACATAACACCCATATCGTCTCCCAAATACCCATGGATTTTAAAAAATTCACTTACCCTTTTTCATTCGAACTTGGGACTGACAACAGACTTAGACGAAAACAAGTGTATTCATAATTGTTTAAAAATGAAGAAGAATAGAAATATGCCTAAATACTTAAATAAAAGAGGGAGAGAACAACCCATACAAAAAAAAAACAAATAAGGGAGTGTTTGGGAGAGCTTCTGCTAGCTGCTTTTTAGCTTCTAGCCATGCAAAAGTGCTTTTGAGTGTTTGGGAATGTCAGATTCTGCTTTAACTTCTGTAACTTTTACTCAAAAGCTAGAAGCAACAATTTGATGCTTTTTTCTGCTTCTGCTTTTTTGCTTATGGTGTAGAATTAAAAGTTGACATTTATACCCTTAATAAATTTATTACTTTACATAATTACCATCCTATTTTTAAATAAAATCTTATATTTTTATATAATTTATATTTTCAAAAAATTTTATACATATTTGTATAAATTTATATAAATTTTATTATTTTATTATTTTTTTGTATTTTTATTAACTTTATATTTTTTTAAATATATATATTATTAAAAAAAATAATTTTGATATAATATTTAAAATATAATATTAAATATATAAAATATTATAGATCATGTATCAAAATTATATTTAAATAATTGAAAAAAAATCAATTTTGATAGTTTAAGGATATTATTGTCATTTAATTAAAAATTAAGCTTAAAAGTGATTATTCACCAAACACTCAAACTTTACCTTGTATCGGCTTTTGACTTCTATTTTCAAACACTGTATGCTTTAGCTTCTTACTAACTTCAAGATAATCACTACAAGAATCACTTTTCAAGAAGTAAAAGCTCTCCCAAACACTCCCTAAATGGGACAACAATAGCAAGAATGATGCTCCCATCCTTAACTCATCATCATCCGCGAAACACAATAAATAAATAAATAACACATATACAAAATGATAAAGCTGAAGAATGAAATCTACACGGGCGGTCTTAATCTGATTAAATCCACATGGGTGGGCTTAATCTCCATAAGATAGACATACACTTGATCAACATACACATAACTGATTATAATTAAGAAAATTAAATTCCAATAAAGTGATCTAATGCTTGTAGCATGAAGGAAAATTTAGATATTGGATGTAGATTCAATGTGTAGATTCGTTAACTCAGTTCATTAACATTAATAGATTGTTAATGATGTATGGACTTTAAGTTGATGGTCCATGCATGATGAGCTTGATTTATTAGAGAAAAAAATTCATTGATTTGGACATCTTGAATCAAGAGAGTTTTCTTGAAAACTTCTTCTTCCTTGGACTCTTCCCCATTAAGACCAAGATTCAGTTGACGTCACCCATCCACTACACTTGTAGGAACTCCAGTGATAAATAAGATCAATGGCTAATACAATAGATTCATGTTAGCCATCATGTGCCATTGATTTCAGTTTTCAGTTTTGCCTTAGAAGCTTGATAATAGTTAAATTTTGTTATTGATGCATGATTGATTAAGCTCTATCTATCTATTAATGTTTTCAATTGGTATCAGAGCTTATGATTAGTTTACTTTCTTCTTTTGATGATATGAAAAATATACGTCGATTTTACATTTGAGTCGATATGGATGAGTGAATTTATGTGTATTCATCAATTATAACATTGGATAGGTTAGGTTTTTACCTATATTTCGAATTTTTTTGTCCTATTTCATGAAGAACACTAAAAATTGTGGCAGAATAGGATTTTTCCACCTTCATTTGTGAGTGGTAGAAAAAGCAATCTCGCGACTATCATTCGACTGATAATGACTACCGGTCGACTGATAGGAAGAAATTCAGGCACATAATGTTATCAGTTCGATTGGAACATTCCATTGATACTATCAATCGATTGCTATCAAGTCCCAATCGATTGATGACCCGAAATTATGCACAGAAACAAGTCAGACACAATTGGATTCATCAGTCGAATGCTATAGAAACCAATTGATTGATGCTCATAAAGTTACACACAAAATGAGTCAAACTCAACTGGAGCAGTTGACTGATTTTATTAGTCGAATCTCATAAATCCCAGTTAATTGAAGTTTGAGAGGTCGCAAACATAAACTTATATGAACTTGACTAGGGCATTCGATTTGAATACCATTAGTCGATTGCTATAAGATACCAGTCGACTGATGCTCGATGAATAAGACACATAAGCTTATCTGATTTGACTAAAAGGCTCAACTATTGTTGGCAATCAACTGCTAATACTAATCAATCAACTGGTATGACCAAAACTAGGTACATATAGTGTAACAGACGATTGGTAAATACAGGAACTTGACTGTTGACAATATAAATCGAATGATATCTAATATAGTCAACTAATTTCTCTTTAGCTCAGTTTAGTCCAAATATTGATTAACATAGAGGGATATATATTTATGCTAAGGGTGATTGACCCAAAGAAAATCATTCTTATGATAGATATATGTTTAAAGAAGCTCACAAATCTAGTTTAACTTCTAAGTCATGTGCATAGTGTGTTAGCCAAAGGAAGGAGCATTATGCGGCCGATTAGAAGTGTTGTAAGTCATGTTAAAAACATAAGCTAATTAAGAAAGCTTATGAATAAAGTATCATGCGCATAATATGTCAACCCTGTACTTACTGACAGATAAAGGTAATTATGAGTAATTTGGTGAGTACTAATAGCAAATTAAAATTTAGTTCAAATACTTAATGTAATGTTACACTAAGTATCTCTATTAATGTTTATAAAGTTGCATGTTTCATTTGTTTATATATTTTATTATTGCATAACTATAAAGATACATGCCTTGTTGATTAAATTGAGTTATGTTCTTTTCTTTTGTTTATGTAGTACTCTCAATGCCTACTAATTTGAACAACATTCCGTACTTACTGACATAAACTTTGGACAAAGGAAAGAACATTTACGATTTTATTAGGTTGTATGGATCTAGAATGAATTTACATTTAGGCATAATCACCCTGAACCTTTAACTAATGATTCCACTGTGGAACAAAAGGTGATATTTGACAAGTGGGAGCAATCAAATCACATGAGTCAAATGATCATAAAGATGTCTATTCCAAATTAGAGGTTTAATTACTAAGAACGATGATGCTAAGATCTTCATTAGGGACTTAGCAGATGATTCTCCTCAAATGAAAAGGTTGAGAATACTATACTTTTCACAAAGTTACTGTCCATGCGGTACAATGGGAATGGTAGCATTAGAGAGTATATCATGGAGATGTCAAACTTGGTTATAAGGCTTAAGACACTAAAGTTAGAGATGTCTGAAAGCATCCTTGTGAACTTTATCATAATCTCTCTACCTATATAGTTCATTGCCTTTATGATAAGTTACAATACTTAAAAGGAGAAGTGAACACTAAATGAGCTCATAGTTCAGTGTATATAAGAAGAAGAGATTAAGGCATGACACTCATAGTGCTCACTTTGAGTACGGATAAGTAATAAAAAAAGAAAAAGGTAATAATATGAGTAAGGATAAACAATTTACAGTGATAAGGGATTTTAGGGCATAAGGTGCAAAAGTAACAAAATCCAGATCTAACTTATTTCTTTTGTAAAAAGAAAGGTTATCTGAAGAAGGATTGCTCAGATACATTAACTATCATGTCAAGAAATGTATACTTCTCAACTTTGTCACTTCAGAAGTTAACCTAGCTACTGTACATAATAACACTAGGTGGATAAATACTGATGCAACTACTTACGTAAGTATAATTATGCAGGATTGTCTTAGGAACCAAATATCAATTAATGCTAAAAGATTCATCTATATGGGAAACTGACAAGAAAGTAAAAGTAGAGGTGATAAGTATTTTTTAGAATTTGTTTAGGGAACAATGCACTTTTGAATTTAAAAAATACATTTGTAGTGTTGTCTTTTAGATAGAACTTAATTTCTATTTCATGTTTAGATAAATCTGGATACACTTGTTCCTTTGAAAATGGAAAGTCAATTATTTTTCGAAATTCTATCTTGTGTAGTATTGATTCCTTGATTGTTAAACAATATAGATTGGACACTAAAACTCATATGGACAATATTGTGATGCATAGTGTACGTGTGAAACGTGGTATAATAAATAAGAATTCATCCATGTTATAGGATAGACATTTAGGGTACACTCTAATAACGCCTAGAAAGGTTAATGTCAAATTACTAAATAAATTTGACATTGACATTTAGGAACTTATCAAATTACTTGAACATGTGAAACTTGTTAGTTATAAATGGATATTTATAACTAAATGAGATTTACATGACAATGTCGAAAGTATAAGATACACCTAGTCATCAAGGAATTTACCCAGAAGGACTACATTGATTATAAGGAGACTTTTTCGTTAGTTTTGACGAAATACTCCCTTAGGGTAATCATGACACTTATAACTCATTATAACATAGAGTTATACCAAATGGATGTTAAGATTGCATTTCTTAATGGAAATATCGAGGAAACTATATATATGGTGCAACATAACTTTGAGTTGAGAGATTCAAAGACCTAGTATGTAAACTAAGGAAGTCTGTTTATGATTTAAAACATGCATTTTGTCAATGGTACCAAAAATTGATCAAGTGGTTTCTTCATACGATTCAAGGAGATTTTAGTTGATCAATGTTTGTATATTAAGTTCAGTGGGAGGAAATTTATTATACTTATTCTGTATGTGGATGATATACTGTTTACAGTCAATGATAAGGGTTTGCTATTATAAACCAAGTCATTTCTATCCGATGAATTGGAAATGAAGGATCTTGGTAATGCATCATTTATCTTAGACATACAAATTGTTTATGATCGTTCAAGGTGCATACTTGGATTATCCCAAAGGCCTATAGAGAAAAGGTGTTCATTCTAATGATATGTAAAATTGTGCTCCTGGCAACACTTCTGTGTCAAAGGGTGATAGACTTAGCTTTCAACAATATCCACATCATGAACTTGAGATTAAAAAAATACAACAATTCCCCTATACATCGATAGTAGGGAGTTTGATGTATGCTCAAGTATATACACGTCCGGACAAATATTTAAGTAACCTTCTATTAGGGCATTAGTAATATGTGAAGAGAATTATGTGGTATTTGGAAAGAATGAATGATTACATGCTCACATATCGGAGATTAGGTCATCTAGAGATCATTGGATATTCAGCCTTTGATTTTGCTGGATGCTTAGATAACAGGAGGTATACCTTGGGTTATGTGTTTATGTTGGCAAGAGGGGTTATATTATAGAAAAGTGTCAAATAGACGATAATAAACACTTCTACTATAGAGGTAGAGTTTATAGCCTACTGTGAAGCTTTTAACCACGGGATGAGAGAGGGGGGGGTTAGATATTGGATATATATTTAATGTATAGATTTGTTAACCGAGTTCATTGACATTCATGGTCTGTTAATGATGTATGAACTTTAAGATGGATAATCCCTGCATGATGAGCATATTATATAACGGAAGAAGCATATTGATTTGGGCATCTTGAATTAAGAGCGTTTTCTTGAGAGCTTTTTCTTCCTTAGACTCTTTCCCACGAAGACCAAGATTCTATTGCCACCCAATCCTGCAGAAGGTCATCCACTGCAATTGCAGGAACTCCAGCAACAAGTAATATTAATGACTAATGCGTTGGATTTAAGTCAACCTTCGTTTGTTGTTGATTTTGGTACTCAATTTTGCCTTAGAAACTTGATGATTGCTAGATCTTGTTATTGATGCATAATTGATTAAGTTCCGCATATGTATTAATGCTTTCAAAAATTTAATACAATCCTTAGAAAATGAAGATCGCTGTGAGACCAAACCAGCTATTATCATTTATCAAGAACTAAATGAGTCCTTTTAGGCACATAACAAAAAAAATCATATTTTTATCACATACACTAGAATAATTGTAAATGATAGAATGAAGATAAAAGGAAATTGAAAAGATTTATGACTATAAATACATTTAAATAAAAGTTAAATTTAATGTCTATCTAGAAACACTACAAAAAAAAAGTCTTTTAGAATCGGTATTTTAGGAGTGGTTTTACAACCGCATCAAAAACTTGAAGATATCAAATCGGTTACCGAAACACCACTTTAATAGAGATCATTTAGCAACATTTACATATAACCGCTTCTAATTATCATATTTAAAAGTGGTTACATTAATTGCTTCTGCTTGTTATTTTATCGAAGTGGGTGGAACTGCTCCTAAAACGTCACTTGTTTTTAATAATATAGAAAATACTTATTTAAAAGTGGTTGCTTCGACCGTCTTTAATGATTACTTATAGAAACAATTCTAATCGCTCTTATAAGTTATACGTTATTATTTTTTAGAAATAGGAACAGAAGGTTTAGGGTTGAATAGTGTCATTTACAACTCCCATATTCCATCTCTTCAATCGGCCGACCACCTTGTCCACTATTACTAGGAATTAATTTTGTCATTTGCAGGTAATCTCTCAACATAGAAGATTAGTTATTTTCTTTCTATTACAAGAAAACAAGATTTTTTTAAATAGATTTTTAAAACGGAAGTAAAATCTATTTTAAATTTGAGTAAATTATAAATGAATTTATTACGGAATTATAAATCCATTTCGCTTAAAAAAATAATATAAAAAAATTAAAACGTAATTTAAAATAATTAGAAATGAAATTTATAAATAAAATTTTTGAAAAAAAATAAATATGAAATAACCACTAAATTTGATACAAAATTATATCAATTTATAAATTTGTTTCAAATATTTTAAATGAAAATAATGTGTTTATAATTTATATAATTTAGGAAGGAATTTATAACTAATTATAAATACATTTTATGTTAATTTATTAAAACCTAAAATCCTATTCTTCTCCCAAGACACGCACGGCGATATCTCCAACTCCCTCGTCTCCAACTCCTCATTCATGCGATTCTTCAAGCGACCTTCTCCGGCTCCTTTTCACGGCCTTCTCCGGCTTTCTTTCTCACTGATCCACCAAACAATCTCAAGCTCAGGTAACTCTCTTTTCTTTCTCCAACCTTCTTCTCTGTTAATCCTCTTTTAATAGACGGTAGCAGTGGTAACCCTCTTTTAATGGATTCTTTTTTCTTGAAATTTGTTGATGTTTCGTATTATATTATGTTGCATAGTTAGATTTGATAAAAGTTATGGATCAACTTTTGTAGAGAAAAAAGACTTCCGATTTCATATGTATTGCATCCTTTTTCATGTTTGTAGGTTTCTAGGAAACAAAGGCAGTGCGTTAGGTGTTTAACAATATATACAAAATATACGTTAGATGTTTGATAAAATGCCTATTAGTTTAAAAGATGTAAACTAGTATGGTTTAGATTACTTGAATGAGTTGCTATACTCATGCCTCATTGTGTATATATATTTTTAAGGTGTCCATGCTTTATATTAATGTAGTGTCATGTGTTCTAAATGGTTGTTAATTAAAATAATTATGTGTAAAATCATAGTGTTCAAATATTCTAAATGATAATTATGTAAAATAAACTACAAGTATATGATGGACTATTTATAAAGATTTAAGAAATAGTCACTGACATGGGATATATGGTGATCGGCATCATAAATGATCCTATTGACAAGTGAAGGTTGATTTTCACTCGGCTGACTCGGTCTAACTAAGATGATCCGGTTTACTGTAGCGCGGAAGTTGGGGTCGGGCTCAACTACGGATGAGATCTTAATCACTCGGGTCGGACCAAAACAGAGAACACAAAGGAGAGCTGAGGTTGCAAAATGGCAGCATCCCTTTCTTGAAGCCCCATGGGGGGTTTATATAGGGGGGAGAAGGCCCCCTGTCTTATCAGAGCTATCCCGTCTCATTAAGAGTTGATCAGTTGGCAGACTGAGCTAATGGCAACTTTAGTTGCCATGTGAGACTACCACAGCCGCTTGACAACCTGTCCAAACTGCCCCCTCTGATCCTCATTAATATTTGGCGGCTTTGTCAGACAATGATTATGTCAGAGATTTGACAGATACTTACTATTGAGGTGACTCCTTAATTGCTAGAGCTCATCCGGTCGGCACACATCGACCTACAATCCGGGTTAGTCGGGCAAGCCTGGTTTCTCAGTCATCTCCATTCTTGGAGCGATTTCGGGGTGCCCGACCCAGAGTGGCCGACCCCGGGTGCCTGGCCCTGGGTTCCTGACCTCGAGTGCCCGACCCCGGGTGGCCGACCTCAGGTGGCTGACCTTGTTGGGACCGGGTGCATGTTGACATGCATGCGGGTTCGTAATTTTAAAATTAATTACGTGCAGCGGAAGGTTTAGCATAAATAATTTCTCAAATTATTTAACCACACATCTAAGCATGCAACTTTATCTTGTGTAGACATGATCATATATTTAAAATTTTGCAGAAACGTAAACTAATTTACGTATTACCTCACGTAACTCGAAGGAAGGGACGAGATCCAACCGTAAGCGTCCCTCGGAAGCTCCGCCTCTATTCGCGTCCACGCCGAGTATCTTCGGGATGACTTCGCAAAGCCACGAGTTTCGTGTTCTCGAGAACTACTAGATTCTCCGAGAACGCGACAAGAAAACCAAGAGAGAAGTAATCACATCGGAAAAACTCACTACCAAGGTTGGCCGGAATCACAATTCCGGCGAGAAGGAGGAAGATGACTTGCGCCCAATCCCAAGGTGATAATGTCCAGAGAGGAAGATCGTCCCAACGGAAGAACTTTGTCGCCTCGGTGCTTCTCCTTGTGCTCACGACAAGAAGAAGGGAGAAGAGCCTTGTGGCCGGCCAAGAGAAAGAAGGGAGGAGAGGGAGAGAGCCCAGGTAAGAATACTTCGATTAATTTCCAAGCCTTGTCTTGGGTCCTTTATATAGTGGTCTCTCAACCGCCAAGTCTCTTTTTTCTATGACTTATTCCATCATGCCAAGTTTTATCATATTTTAATTCATGATAAAAACCGACCAAGTCTCCTTTTTTCTTATGAAATAAATTTTCTTATCATGGTAAATCAATCCATGATTGATTTTATATAATAAAATAAACCAATCCATGGTTCATTTTACTTTCTATGAAAAATAAATCAAACCTTGGTTTATTATATAAAAATTTATATCATCCATAATTTTATAAAACAAACCACACTTGGTTTATTTTATAAATTGAACCAAAAACTTAGTTCTCTCCCTTTGTTGTGGCCGGCCAAGCAAAGAGGATGGAGACCCTCTTTGGCCGGCCCATCCAAGCTACGCCCCAATGAATTAAACTTATTTAATTCATCTATTAAGTCTTCAAAAGACTTAGCCATTTTACGCTTCCGATGCGTCTCTGAAAAATTCAGATTCGACTTATCGTTTGACTTAACCAAACTTAATCTCTCTTGATTGGAAAATCCAATCTTCAACTCGTTTTAAATCCCTCGGATTACTCGTAATGCATGTGACTAAATAGACTTTCGATTTATGTTGGCCGTCTATAATTAATCAATTATAGAACGATCATGAGTGGCACCTAGTAGTACATCATGATCCCCAATTAATCGAAAGATCAACGGTTGACCTCAGAAACAATTCTGAAACCCTTCAGCAGCTATAATGAATCGTGCCCCACTCCCTTCATCATCTTATACCCACTTGGTTCAGGACATGGTCTATGTGTGTCAGTCGCCACTAGGCTGACTACGTCACACCTAGCCTAAGTAATGTTTTCTCATCCTACGGATTCTAATTACTCTCATGTATTTAAGAGATTCATACTCTGAACATGTTATGCTCTGGCCAGAGGCTTCGAGTAACAATCCGACGATAGGCCTTGGGTATACATCTCCTCGCAAGGAGTGGTGAATCCTTTGTAGGCTGTTCAAACATCTTCGGGCACTTCGGCTTATACCCAACCATCCTGGGTCCACACCTCCTTGGAGATGCTTGCTTAAGATATCAAAGTATAAGTCTCCATGACCAAGATGACTTGAACACCGCAAGTCAAAGGAACATCGCACTTAAGCTGCAGTAAGAACTTCATTGACATATCTATATATAGATTACCATATGAAGTTTTACAGCCAGTCACTCCAATGAACTAGTTCCCTTAACTAGCATTTATGTTTATCTCCGGACATCCCAATGTCACCAGCCAGTGAGAATCAGCTGATTAGAGAATAACCTATGCTAGTCTCAACAGAATTGATAGTGTCCGTATTTATCAATTCATCGACTAGGGACAATTTCAATACTTCACAATTGCACATATAGAGATAATCACTAATTGTGAATTCATCACAAATTCTCTCATGCTGTGAATTGTATTGCAGACATTCAGTAAATAAGTTTAAGATCTCAATCAAATACATAAACATGTATACTTAAATAGTGAATATTCATTTATTAAAATAAATGATTACAATCATAAGGCGATTGCTTAGGACATTTTTCTCATATTACTAACAAACTCCCACTTGGTCTAATGTCAATTGCTACGGTATCCAATACCATAGGCTCTAACATGACCCTCAAACTTGCTTTGAGGCAAGGCCTTAGTTAAAGGATCCGCTAAATTCCTTTCAGTGGGAATTTTCTCAATTTGTATATCATTCCTACTTATAATCTCTCTGATCAGATGATAGCGACGAAACACATGTTTGGATCGCTGATGAGACCTTGGTTCCTTCGCTTGTGCAATAGCTCCATTGTTGTCGCAATAAACCGATATTGCTTCATCAATGGTTGGAACCACACCAAGTTCTGAGACAAACTTCTTGATCCAGACTGCTTCCTTTGCTGCTTCCGAAGCTGCAATATATTCCGCTTCCATGGTAGAATCTGCTACGGTGTCTTGCTTGGTACTCTTCCAACTTATTGCGCCTCCATTCAAAATAAATACGTATCCGGACTGAGATTTGGAGTCATCCTTATCTGTCTGGAAACTGGCATCTGTATACCCATGTATTATCATATCACCTTCTCCATATATTAGGAACACATCCTTAGTTCTTCTCAAGTACTTGAGGATTGTCTTGACAGCCGCCCAATGATCCATTCCTGGATCAGACTGGTATCCTCTTGTGACGCTCAAGAGCATACGATACATCGGGCCTAGTACATAACATAACATACATGATAGATCCTATCGCGGATGCATAAGGAATCTTATTCATGCAAATCCTCTCGTCTTCTGTGCGCGGACACATAGACTTCGAAAGGTTGATCCCATGCCTGATGGGAAGGTAACATTTCTTGGATTCCGACGTGCTAAACCTTTCTAGCACTCGGTCTATATATGCAGACTGCGAAAGACCAAGCAACCGTTTTGATCTATCTCTATAGATTCTAATCCCAAGGATATAGGTTGCTTCTCCCAGGTCTTTCATGTAGAAAGTTTTGGACAACCAAATTTTAACTGACTGTAAGACTGATATATCGTTTCCTATAAGTAATATGTCATCGACATATAACACTAGGAATACGACTGCACTCCCACTAACCTTCTTGTACACACAAGGTTCGTCAGGATTTTGTGAGAAATCAAACTCTTTGATTGTCTCATCAAAACGGATGTTCCAGCTCCTGGATGCTTGCTTTAGTCCATATATGGATCGTCGAAGCTCGCATACTTTGGTTTTATCAACCGATGTGAAACCTTCAGGTTGTATCATGTATACATCCTCAAGCAGGTTTCCATTAAGGAAAGCTGTTTTCACATCCATTTGTCATATCTCATAATCATAATGAGCTGTTATGGCCAGGAGCATCCGAATGGATTTAAGCATAACTACTGGCGAATAGGTTTCGTCATAATCAATTCCTTGTTTCTGACGATATCCATTTGCCACTAATCTAGCCTTAAAGGTAACAACATTACCTTCCATGTCGGTTTTCTTCTTGAAAACCCACTTGCACCCTATGGGCTTAATCCCTTCAGGTGGGTTAACCAAGTCCCATACTTGATTTTTGTACATGGAATCCATTTCCGACTTCATGGCTTCAAGCCATTTATCCCTTTCTGAATTTTTCAAACATCTTCATAACTGATAGGTTCGTCATCGTTAATGAGTAACACGTCGTTCGATTCACTTATGAGAAATTCGTATCTCTCTGGAATATTGCGTGTCCTATCAGACCTACGAAGAAGTGGTGTTGTTTTAGGTTCAACTGATAGCTCATCATTATGAGTTATCAGTTGTGGGTCTAGACTAGGTGTCTCTGTAATGTCTATTGGAGTTTCTTGAACTTCTTCAAGTTCAATGCTACTCCCACTGTGTTCTTGTAAAAGAAATTCTTTTTCTAGAAATACAGCATGCCTTGAAACAAACAACTTTTGTTCCAAGGGATGATAGAATTGGTAACCCTTCGTTTCCTTAGGGTATCCAATAAATAGACATTTATCAGACTTAGCATCCAATTTGTCTGATATAGTCCGCTTTACATAAGCAGGACAACCCCATATCTTTAGGTGAGATAAATGAGGTTTCTTACTATTCCACGTCTCATATGGAGTAGTAGAGACTACCTTGGTCGGGACTCTGTTTAGCAAGTAAACAGCTGTCTTAAGCGCATAGCCCCAAAAGGATTTTGGAAGAGTTGCATGATTCATCATAGATCTAACCATGTCCATCAAGGTTCGGTTACGCCTCTCAGATACACTATTATGCTGTGGCGTATATGGCGGAGTCTATTGAGACAATATCCCATTGTCCCTAAGATAATCTTGAAACTCTTGACTTAAGTATTCACCACCCCGATCGGATCGAAGTATCTTAATACTTTTACCAAGCTGTTTCTCTACTTCACTTCTGAATTCTTTGAATTTCTCAAAAGCTTCAGATTTGTGTTTCATTAAGAACACATACCTGAATCGTGAGTGATCATCGATAAAGGTAATGAAGTAGCTATAGCCTCCTTGTGCAAGAGTTGACATTGGTCCACATACATCAGTATGTATTAGACCAAGCAATTCTCCCACTGGTTTACCTTTTTCGGAAAAGGGTAATTTGGTCATCTTGTCTTTTAAGCATGATTCGCATGTATCAAATGAACCAGGTTCAAATGATTCCAGAATTCCACATCGGTGTAATTTGGTCATGCGTTTCTTGCTTACATGACCAAGACGACAATGCCACGTATAGGAGTCTATTTGATTATCTATTCGAGCACGTTTGTTGCTAACTTCGATATTGAAAACGTCACCGGATAAATCTAACGTGTAGATACCATTGCATAAAGTTCCGGTCCCATAAAGAACACCATTTAAAGTTATGTAACAGCAATTGTTACTAAAAGTTAAATGGTAACCCTTTTCATTCAAGCATGAATTAGATACAATGTTCTTTATTAACTAAGGAACAAAATAACAATTATCCAATTCTAAGACAAGTCCAGTAGGGAGCTTTAGCAAATATTTTCTAATGGCAATAGCAGCAATCTTTGCTCCATTTCCAACTCGCAAATTCGCTTCTCCCTTGACGAGTCTTCTTCTATTCCTTAGCCCGTGTATGTCATTACATATATTTGAGCTACACCCAGTATCAAGTACCCAGGTGTACGAGGAAATAGAGTGACATTCAATAACGAAGATGCCTGAAGAGGATGGGGCATCGGATGCCTTCTTCTTCAAGGACTCAAGATAAACCTTGCAGTTTCTTCGCCAGTGGCCCTCCTTGCCGCAGTGATGGCAAGTGCATTTTCAATCCTTTTGGCCTTAGTTAACTTATTGGTGTCCAAAATGGAACGCAAATTCAGAGAAGACATGATCAGGTGATTATCCTAGAAATACAAATTGAGGTTATGTGATGAGAATGATAAAGAATGCATCAATATACATTAATTAAATCCTATTGATTTTTCGAATTGAATAACCCTTTTTATCAATTCGGGAGATCGTAGGAACATCTCCAAATAGGTTGATATCCAACCATAGATAAGAACAACCATGGCTGGAGTTCATCAAGTTATTCTTAGCTATGAAGGTAAGTAATTATACCGATTACATATTACACATATGTAACTATCACATTATGCTATCAACTAATTGAATGTTTGCATATATCATTGGGTTGTTAACTCATTAACAAGTATGCAACAATATGCATAGCACCCAACTGCACCTCTCTTTACATCGACCTTGGCTGTGGCACAACAAATCGATGCTCCAAGCTTAAGGCTGACCCATTAATCAAGAAATAGTTTTAATATGGTTGGAGCTCATTCAACCGTTTAGTCAGGCTTGGATGTGTCCAACAACCAAAACTAAGGATTGACCTCTGACTCCAACTATATTTTTCATAAACTAATTCCATGGTTTGAACATGTTGAGGTTCAAGCCGGGCATGGATGTGTCCATCAACCCAAACGAGAAACAAAACTCCGGTTCTAACCATATTAATGGAAGGTGTTGACCTTAATATTTTGTAAGGGATTTTGGGTCTCATCTTTTTCTTTTAAGCACATTCATGACATATAATTATGTCATGTACTAACGATTTCCTTAATAAAGTATGTATGTGACTGAATTTATCAAGTCTCATTAATTGAATTAGGAACCGGATTTCCTAATTCTAATTTCATACTTTATTCAAGGAATTATTTTGGGAAACAATTTCCTAAATTATCATAATCAATTTCGGAAATAATATGTTTAAGACTTTGATTTCTCTAAATTAAATCTTATTAAATTAAGAGACAGATTCCCTTAATTCAACCACATATTATTTTCATAAAAATCTTATTTAAGGAAATATACTCTATAGGAAACAATTTTCCTAATTAATTTTGGAGACAATAATATGTAAGAGCATCACCTCATAAATCAAATAAGGAAATTATCGTTTGAGGATCACCTCAAAAATTTCCAAGATTTGATCACATATTCTATTTATGGAAAATTAATATCAATAACTTAATTTGGACGGCTCCCCGAGACTCAATCCAAAATAAGAATTTATTGATAATATAATTTGGACGGCTCCCCAAGGCTCAATCCAAATTAAACATTTGACAGTTTAAATTCAATTTAGGAAATTTAATTATAACAACTAACTTTAAATTGGACGGCTCCCCGAGGCTCAATCCAAAATAAAGAATTTTGTAAATAATTTAATTTTCAATTATGAATTTAAATACCAATTAATATTCCCAT